>VYZT01030611.1:979-32167 GCA_013400735.1 Pomatostomus ruficeps | reverse complement strand
TTTTTTTTTTTTGGTATTGCAAGATCATGCAAAAGCTTGAACTGAAAATATTTCCCTGTTTTGGTAACAATTGTCCACGTTACCCACGGCTTGAGGCAGCCAGCTCTGTGGAAAACAGGCACTCCGTGAGCTCACGTGCCTGATTCCGGAATATTACGTGGGATTTTATTGTTAATATTTCTCTCCTTACAACAATTTCTGCACCACTTTAGCAGAATAACAAACATCTGCTGAACGGATTAACGCCGGGGAAAGCAATTTAGTGCTGGATTGTTGTAAATGATGTCTCTTTACCAGCAGGTTGTTTTATTATGACAAAGATTTCAATTTTATCTCTTCTCGGTGATGGGAGGATTTATTGTTTGTGCGAGGTGGCAGCGCACTTGAGAAATGATGAGAGCGCTGCTCCAGGAGAATCAAACCCCTCTCTCTCTCTCCGGGAAAGGGCAGGACAATGAGCTCAGGCATCAGCTGGAAAAGGGGAAAATGGAAAAATCCATGAGGGGGACACAGGTCAGTGGTCAAATCCAGAGCCACAGAATCATTAAGGGTGGAAAAGCCCTCGGAGATCATCGAGTCCAACCATCCCCCAGCCACCACTGATGTCCCCAAATGCCACATCCACACGGCTTTTAAATCCCTCAGGGACAGGGAGTCCAACACTGCCCTGGAAAGAGAGGTCAGAGAGGATTATCCATGAGAGAATCCCAAATAATAGTTATTGATCTGGTCGGTGACCGCAGCCCTGCTGATCAGGAATTTCGACAGCACCATTAGGGATTTATCGAGCATTAAAACCCTTGAAATGAAACACTGAGAGTGAGCATTCCTGCTTTGTGTCTGAGGCTGGGCCTGAATCTGAGCTCAAACCTGAGTTTGGGTTGTTTCCTTAATCCTGGGTTGCTCGTTCGCACTCAGGTGCAATTTTAGGAATACGATGTGGAAAAAAAATGTGGCTCTGTCCTATTCCTTGGCATGGATGAAGCTGCTCCTTGGCCACCCCTCAGAGTGTTTGTCCACCAAAGGGAATTTGATAAATTGGCTCCAGAGTCCTTCCTGCGACAGCCTCGGCCTCTCCTGCTATGGGCCCAGCTGGGATTTGAGGCAGCTGCAGCTCAAACTTCCCCTGGAATGTTAAGGATGCTCAGCACTGAAGTATCAGGGTTGGACAGAAGTTTGTTTTCCATGCGTCTTATGCAGATCCAAACTTGGGATCTAAGGAATAGCCCCCAAAACAAGTTAAGTCACCCCCGGAAGCCGTTTCCTACAGCCTCGGTGTGCCCAGTTCCATGGGAATTCCAATGCTCTGGAGCCAGGCTGGGAGAGCTGGGGGTGCTCACCTGGAGAAGAGAAGGATCCAGGGAGAGCTCAGAGCCCCTTCCAGAGCCTAAAGGGGCTCCAGGAGAGCTGGAGAGGGACTGGGGACAAGGGCTGGAGGGACAGGACACAGGGAATGGCTTCCCAGTGCCAGAGGGCAGGGATGGATGGGATATTGGGCAGGATTGTTCCCTGGGAGGGTGGGGAGGCCCTGGAATAGAATTCGCAGAGAAGCTGTGGCTGCCCCTGGATCCCTGGCAGTGCCCAAGGCCAGGCTGGACGGGGCAGATTCAGCTGAGGAACCCAAGTGTAACAGCTCTGGTTATCTCTGTTATCAAGGGACAATAATTGCAATTTCATCATCAATTGATATCTTCTGTGGGAATTGGCCTCAGGACGCTCCTGCCTCTTTGCAGGGTCTCCAGGAGCAGCCCTTGGCTCTTAATTCCTGCATCTTGAGTGAGAAGTAGAAGTCTGAGTTCTATACTTTTTGGTGCACTAAAAGTGAAATTTGAAGTTAATCCCTGAAGGTTCAAAGGAAGAACAGGAGGAGGGGTTGCTCCGTTCTTCTGTCTGTGCTTTGAAGGATCATTTCTGTGACTTTTCCGCCTGTCATCTCTGCACTGTCACCAGGAGAAAACTCCTCATGGATCACTGATTTTGGATTTCATATTTAGTTTCTTTTTACTGCCTTTATTCCAGCTGTTCTAGAAAGGGAATAATAACACGATGTTACCATTGAAAAAGAAAATTCATTTCTCCGGCGTGACAATACTGGAGCCTCCATGACACTCTGAATAAATAATCTAATAAAAAGTCCCTTAAACATTTATTTGACTAAGCCGTCAGACAATTGTCAGTGTTGGTGGTGTTTGTTCCTTAATTCCTTTAATGAGGAGAGTTTTTACTTTACATCCTTAAAGATTCCGATGTCCTTTGATAATTGACCACGGGGGTGAATGGCTGCAAAAATCCTGTCTGAACATCAAACATCTCTGTGCATAAATTGTTAAACTGAAGCATTTTTCCCTTTTATATAACATGTAATATAATCCATTATTGCTGCCATCTCTGCCCGAAAGCAGAAAATTAAATAACTGTTTGCCATTAATACAAATTATTGTGTTTTGGCAGCTTCCTAATCAGCCCAGGTAAAAACGGCACGGCACAAACAGAACGATCGCCTTGGAAGGAACTTTTTTTTTGGTGTGTGCATGAGCATTCTCCTTGTTTGGGCCTTTGAACCCTTCCAAGGTTTGTCCTCTGTGGTAAATTGATATTCAGAATAGTAAATCAAGCCGTGTTGGAGTGTGCTCTGGCGCAGAGTGGATTTCTCTTTATAGTTACCCCATAAATAAACTTGGGAAACACTTGACCAGCGGGTGCTGCCGGTAGATGTTCCTTCCACCGTGCCCTGCGGCAATTAATATGCAAATGAGGGAGGGAACATTGGCAGGTTTGGCCCTCACAAGGTGTGTTCTGTGCCCTCCTCAGGCATGGGCTGCTTCTGGGGAGCCGAGAGGAAGTTCTGGAGGCAGAAGGGAGTTTACTCCACCCAAGTGGGCTACGCGGGAGGACACACCCCGAACCCCACCTACAAGGAGGTGTGCTCAGGTGAGTCCGTCCCCTGTGGGTCTTGGGGATCGGGAGTGGAATCCTGAACTATAAATGGCAACAAAGAGTTGAGTGAGTGACTCCAGCCACCAAGATTTGGGGTTGGCTTTAAATCCCAAGCTGCACCGAAATCTGTGGATGCCCATCCCATTGCTGTGTCCTGATGATTAATGAGTCAGTGTATGGACAAATATTCTGTCCTCGTTAATAGTCTGTTAATTCTTCCCGCAGTTCAGTGCACAGCACCTTGGCATTTCCAGGCCAAACCCTCGCATTTGTTTTTCATTCTACAACACAAAAACCCAACAGATTTTTTTCTGCGAGGGGAAACACAGAACCCCTGGCAGCCAGCTAATGCTGCTGGTGGAGTCAATCCTTGTTTTCCTGGGCTCACTCGGAAGTTTTCCTTTGGTTTATTTTCCTGTTAAAGCTTTTTATGCCAAAAGGGCAGAAACTTGCTGGAAATTGTGAAAAGTGGGAAAAGGGATGGTTTAAGGTGGGATGGAATGGAATGGAAATGGAAATGGAAACGGAAATGGAGATGGAATGGAAATGGAAATGGAAAGGAAGGGAAATGGAAATGGAAATGGAAGTGGAGATGGAATGAAAATGGAAATAAAAGGGAATGGAAATGGAAATAAAAGGGAAGGGAAGGGAAGGGAAGGGAAGGGAAGGGAAGGGAAGGAAAGGAAAGGAAAGGAAAGGAAAGGAAAGGAAAGGAAAGGAAAGGAAAGGAAAGGAAAGGAAAGGAAAGGAAAGGAAAGGAAAGGAAAGGAAAGGAAAGGAAAGGAAAGGAAAGGAAAGGAAAGGAAAGTTAAAATTGAATAGGGTGGAACAGAAAATTCTTTTTCCTTTTTCTGGTGACAGCCGTGGAGAGGGGAATTTGAAAAGTCCTTCTGGAGGCTGTGCAGGATTTGCAGCTATTTTCAGTGCCTTCCCCTAATACATAAATGAACCATTTTTGGCCGGCGTTAGAGAACCCAGGATGTTCATTCAGCCCCAAACATCTTTTCATATTTTGCTTACAGATGTTCAGAACAATTCCGTTGCTCTGTATATTCATAAGCTTTTGGAAATCTGCATTGCTCAAGTGGCACTGAAATCAGGAGGGAAGAACTCTGCCGTTGTTATTCATAAACTGGGGATGTACAATTACCATGTAAAATACGCCGCTAACGATGATTTCCTTAAAAACGGGGTCGTCTGCGGGCTCGTGGTTCAGGCTGCTCACATCTGAGCAGGTCGCTGGGGTTTGCTTTGGGTTGTTCCCTTTGTTTATCCTCAGTGACTAGAATGTGAGGAGAAATAAAACGCGTCTGGTTATTATGCAACATTAGCTAGAAGGCTGAGATTTAGTGGGGTAAATCAATCCATAATCTCGCCAATTCTCATCTTTCTGAGGCACGAATCACAATTCTTCATAATTAACAATTCAATATAGAAATGTGCCACGCAGACTTTGTTTCAACTCATAAAATAGTTGACTGTGAAGTTATTTCACGTCTCCTAAGCGGCAAATCCATGTTTTTTCCTGAGGAATGGCAGTGCCTCTTGCATTAGAATTAATTTTTTTGACAGCTTCTTCCATATTGGATTTCCAGTCCTCCTTAAAACTCCTTGGCTTCCAAAGGTCACCCAGAAGGCTTCTAAAACAGCTGATGGAAGAGAGAGGAGAGAGGGAAAATTAATTTCTTGCTCTGTTACCTCCTGTTCCTGCGGTCAGCTGGAGATTTCTGGATCATTCCACAACCCTGGAGCAGGGTGGTGGTTGGGATGTTGGTGCTTTAGGGGTGGAAAGGTGTGGGGAGGGTTTGGTTGAAGGACATTACATCAATTTTGCATATTTGTGGTTTAATTTTACATTTTTGTGCATAAACTGCTGATAGTTAAAGGCAACAAGGGGAAATGCAAGTGGCATTTTTCAGTTGTCGTTAATGGCAAGAGAGAAAATATATGTAATATGGGAAAATAGTTCTTGGCTTGTCAGGTTTGCCCTCCCCATGCCCAGAAGAATGTCCTGTGACAAACTATCAGCATGTTCACGGAATCTTGGAATGTTGGGATGATTTTGGGTTGGAAGGGAGTTAGAGATCATCTCATTCTATCCTCTGCCATGGGCAGGGACACCTCCCACTGTCCCAGGTGCTCCAAGCCCCGTCCAGCCTGGCCTGGGACACTGCCAGGGATCCAGGGGCAGCCACAGCTTCTCTGGGCACCCTGGGCCAGGGCCTCCCCACCCTCCCAGGGAACAATTCCTGCCCAATATCCCATCCATCCCTGCCCTGTGGCACTGGGAAGCCATTCCCTGTGTCCTGTCCCTCCAGCCCTTGTCCCCAGTCCCTCTCCAGCTCTCCTGGAGCCCCCTTAGGCTCTGGAAGGGTCTCTGAGGTGTCCCTGGATCCTTCTCCTCTCCAGGTGAGCACCCCCAGCTCTCCCAGCCTGGCTCCAGAGCAGAGGGGCTCTAGCCCTGGGGTGGATTTGGGGACTCTTCTGATGTTCTCCTGGTATTCCTTGGAGAACCCTTCAGCTGGACACCACAACTCTTCCAGAGCGCCCCTGATTCTCCAAGGCGTTTCAACGGATAATTAAACTGCAGATATTCCCTTTCCATAACCCTTAAAGGGATCTGAAGGTTTCCGTGAATGGGAATGAAGTCCACAAAGATTAAAGTTTCCAAGCAGTAATGAGAGCAGCTCAGAACATTTTCTTTTATTATTAAATCGCTGTCAAGAGAACAGATTCCTGTTGTGCCTTTGTCTGGGCCTTTTTTTTCTTTCCCTCCTTATAAGAACAGGACGTAGGAATTTTAATGAGTGTGAAGGATCTCAGCGTTCCCCCTGCCCTTGATCTGTGCCTTGATGGGATTGGCCAATTGCTCCACCTCTCCCCTTTTTTCCCCCCAGTTCACCTGTGAAGAAGGAAGGAAAGGTCAGCCAAAGTACAAGATACTGCATCAATCAAAGTTAATGTAAAGAACTGCGGGAATTAGTGTTTTGCGCACTTTTTGTAGCAACTGAAGGACAGGATTTTGTAGAAAATCTGTAATTTTTGTTAAGCAGAGCAGCTGGGATGAGTTGTGTCTCTGCAATCACGGGATTATCATCCCAGGATCCTCCTGGATGTGCAGGCAAAACCTTGATACGACCCCAGAAACTGCAATTTGTCCTCTCTGCAATTGCTAAGTCATGGGATAAAATGAGCAATTTCACTTTGGAAAATCCTTTGGAAAGGTGATGGCAGATGCTGCTGCAAGGATAAAACCTTGGCGACGAGAACCCAGCAGATGTGCTGGATTTCACTCACCTGCTCCTCTGCAGCTCTACCCCCAAATTCTCACTGCTGACACCACTGACGTATTCTTTCTCAACACAGGAGTTGACCAAAAAAACTTTATTACACCTTAAAATCCAGGAGACAGAAATGGAGTGTGTAGATGCATCATTTAAAAATGAAAGGCAGAATAATTTTATTTTTTTTATGGTAAATAAATTTGCCATTAAAAAGCAAAAAGCTCCTTGTCCACGAGGGACGGCAGCAGCTCTGCTGAGGGAGCTCTGCTCCATCTCTAATTGAGCTTGAGTTCAGTTCTCCATCTCAGAATTTGACTTTTCAGGGTTAATGCCTTGTCAGGCTTGAAGAAACCAAAGTGATATTTATTATTTAGATACCTGATTGCACCTGGTGGCAAAATTTCAAATCCTAATAGCCTCGCTGCTGTCCTCTGCTCCTTTCATCTGTTTATCTCAGCGTGGCCCACAATCACAGGCCTGCGTTGTAGCAGCAGCAGCAGCATAAATACCAAATATATTATTTATTATTAATAACTTTATTTGAATTGTATTCCGCCAATATGTGTTGTTTCCGTCTTTCCCATCTCCTTTTATTAAAGATATATATAAGATGAAAATGTGGGAGCCCCAGAGGTTGAAAGAACCATTACAGAGCGAGTCAAAGACAAAATCTTCTGACCTGGAGCTCGTAGGAAGTTCTCAAAGGAGCTGAATTTTCACAGGAAACTCCGGGCAGGATTGGGCTGTGGTGTTCCCAATGTCACTGGGCCTGAAAACAGAAGGTGCAGCACGGAGCTGCTGCTTTTTTTAAGTTTTAGAACATGTTGTAGTTGTGAAAACAGTGTCCTAAAAAAGCTCAGTGCCGTTGTTGTGGCCAGCGGGGAGTTCCTACTTTTTGTTCTTTTTGGTTTTTGCTGCGGAGACCTTGTAAAGAAAAAATAATCTGCAAAGGCAGTTACTCAGTCCGTGCTCAAACTGTGCTCCCGGAACCGGTGGTTACTGCAGGTGGTGGATACTGGGAAAAAATCCTTCCCTGGGAGGGTGGGAGGCCCAGAGCAGCTGCCCCTGCATCCCTGGGAGTGTCCAAGGCCAGCCTGGAGCACCCTGGGATGGTCCCCACGGCAGAAAAGGGGAAAAGGATGAATTTTAAGATCTCTTCCAACCCCAACCACTGTTTATGAAACCAGAGCAAAGCTGCAGCTCTTGGGACACCACGACTGGAATTGAAGCAGGTGACAGAACACGTTTGTATTTTCCCTGTATTTCTCGTTTATTTGGTTGTGTTCCTCCTGCTCTTTTGCTGCTCCTGCTGCTCCTTGTCCCAGGTGAAATCTTCCTTCCTCTCAGGCTCAGGGCTGAGATGCTGCAGTGTCAGTGTGGATGTGTCTGATAATGTATTTTTCTTGAAATTACTGTGTGCAAACATCACCCGCTTGGACTTGCTTGTTTTATGGAGCCTCTCCCTGTGCTGGCAGAGAAAAGTCTGGGAATTGAGGTGATTAAAATTTTGAATAATTCTGCAAGCGACTCGCATGGTTTCTAGGTGTTGGATGAAGAATGAAATTATCAAACCACAGGAGTTTGACTGCTGTTTGCTCAGCTGTGCCCAGAACTGTTTTAGTTCAGTTTTTAAAAAGTAAATCACGATAGGGAAGTTGTGCTCTGCCCTGCCTTGGCAGACACTCACACTCTCACCCGAGCTTCCTCCAGCTGAGGGGAATTTGGTCCCTGAGGAAGACAAGAACTCGATCCAGGGAAAGACAAAGCCTTTGGATCCTCCTGGCTGTGGTGCACGGCAGCGACAACAGCCCAAAGGATATTTAGAGAAGGATTTTGGGGAAAGGCAGAACTCAGGGGAGTTCCTGGATTTCCTCAGGGATTTGTTGTGGGCTGAGACTTGAGCACATCCATTGCAGCTGAATTCTTTTCAGAGAGACAAAAGCCTTTCAGAGGCTTTGGTGCACTGAAAAAAAGGGGCAGATTGTGAAGCTGGAATTAGGGAAGGTGTAGGATGGCGCCTGCAAACCTCTGGGTGAAACATCAAAACTTTTTTCAAAGCTGACTCCATCCCTTTGGACCTCTGAGGCTGGAATCCCTGGGTGTAAGCAACGGACAAGACTCATCCAATTTTTATTTGAATAAATAAGAAAAGAGTGATAGAAATTCCACCATTTCCATCCATGGGCAACTTCCCCACAATAACAGGGTGCAAACCCCCTCTTAATTGGTTTGTAGGGTTCAGCCAGCTCTGCTTAACACTGCAGCAGAGATCTTTGCCTGCAGAGCCCCAGGGACAACCCGCAAACCACCCAAAATATTTCTGAAAAAAGGTAACTGAGGTACAGCTGAGGCTCCTGCTGGAGTTTGTGCATTGGCTTCAAAACCCTTTCCAAAAATTGTATTTTGCTGTCTGAGCCCCGGCTGCTCCTGCAGCAGGGGCAGGAGGGAGGGTGGATCACTCTTCCCAGGATGTTTCATGGAACACCTTGGCCATTGCTGGGATAACTGGGTCACTCAGAGGTTTATTTTATCCTTCACCTGGGAACCAAATCCCTTTTTATTTAAGTTGCCTTTCTGGAAATTTCTGGGATATACGATGTCAGAAAAGGAATAAAAGAAAGGGAGGACATTGGACTGTTTGGGATGTGTCTGCTGTGCTGGGTCACACCAAGGATGCTGCTGGAATGAGAATCTGCTGCAGCAAAAGTCAGCGTGACTTGGGCTGGATGGGGCTGGGAATATCCTGGTCCAGCCTCGGGCAGGGCTTGGAACTGGGAGAGCTTCAAGGACCCTTCCCACCCAAACCACGCCAAGCTCTACCTTCATTCCCCTCCCAGCTCCCAGGTATTCATGATTTACTCTTTAATCATCACTGATGACCTTTTCCTTGTTCATTTGTTTATCCACCTCTTTAATGTGATTTTCCTCCTGGCATTCCCAAACGGGAGGGGAAATCGGGGCTTCATTAACTCCGGTGCTGAGCCCGTGCAGGAAGTTCCAAAGAGAACTCGTTAGAGGATGTTTTGCTAAAGGTTAATTCGTGGCAGCTACGAATCGGTGTGACTGGGAATGGAGTATTTATTCTGAGCAGCAAGGAAAAATCTGCTTTACTGACATTCTTCCCCTATTTGTGAGTATTCCATAGCGATGTGCTGTTCCTTGGTGCCATCAGCAGGGCTCAGAGCAACAGGTGAGCTGGGAAGTAATGAAAAAACAAAGTAATGGGGAAAAAAAAAAGACAGATCTGCCACAGGAGGTCTGAAAACATCATTTCTGCACAATGGGAATTGTGCAGAAATGATGTTTTCATTTTTCTGCACAAAAACACCATCAGGAGGTGTTTTTTCTTACCCCAAAGTTCAAATAGTTGCTGTTAATCATCTGCTCAGGATTAAAATTGAGATGTGAAGTGTGGCCACCAGCACTAGAATAGTTTGGTGTGTTAATGGAAATGATATTATTAAAAATCTCACTGTTGTTATGGTGGCCAGCAGGATTTTTTTTACCCTTTTTAGTTTTTGTGCTTGTTGTGCTTGTTGTACTTTTTGTCCTTTTTGTACTTTTTGTACTTTTTGTCCTTGTTGTACTTTTTGTCCTTTTTGTACTTTTTGTATTTTTTGTACTTTTTGTCCTTTTTGTACTTTTTGTGCTTTTTGGACTTTTTGTTTTTGCTCTGGAGGCACTTGCAAAGAAAAAAAAAACCAAGCTACAAAGCCGCTTACTGAGTCTGCCAAGCTGTGCTCCCAGAATCAGGGAGGGACCCTGAGGTGATCTGGTTCCTGCAGCGCTCAGAGCAAACCTGATTTCCACACGGCTGAGGTCACTTCAGCCCGGAGATGTGGACAAAGTGACCAGTCCGAGGTATCCGATTTAAACCTGTCCTTGCAAAGGAGGAGAAACCGCCTGCCCTGGACAGAGCCCCCTTGGAGCTCTCAAAAATCAGCGAAAGGATTGTCCTCCTTGGCTTCCGGAGCAGCTTCTGTGCTCAAAACTAAAGGAATTCATAGAAGTACCTGAAGGGAGCCGACAGGAAAGGTGGAGAGGGAATTTTTACACGAGGCTGGAGGGCCAGGACAGGGGGGAAGGGATTTACAATGACAGAGAGTAGGATTAGATGGGATATTGGGAAGGAATTCTTCCCTGTGAGGGTGGGGAGGGCTGGGATGGGATTCCCAGAGAAGCTGTGGCTGCCCCTGAATCCCTGGGAGTGTCCAAGGCCAGGTTGGAGCACTCTGGGATCATGGAGAATATCTCTGCTGGGAAGAATCCGGAAGGAATCACGAGGTTTGTCTGCCTGGAGACGTTTCTGTGCCAGTTACCGAGCCCAGAAAAGCATCGTGGCACTGTCTGTGTTCCCACAGCGCATCCACACACATGCGATATTCCTGGGAAAACAACCCCCAATCCCAACATTTGGCCAAGTGGAGTTTTGTGTCTGCTCCTTCCCCTCTTGGTTTAATCCGGTGTTTGCTCAGTCAAGCGATTCAGTTAGGAGCTGTTTTTATTTTCTTTCTGAGGAGCGAGGAACGTTAATTGTCGCTGCCTTCGAGTGATTCTCTCCTGATGTCACCTTTCCATAAAGCTGAGGAAAGCTTCACTTCCTGCTCGAAGAGCGCGGTAGCAGAACGAAAAACGCTACAAAAAGTGGGTTTGATGTTCTGAATGCCGGACTTGGCGTGGGCTGGGACCTTGGTGGGGAAAGCAGAGGAATAAAGAAGCTCCTTGACTCCCAGAGTGTTGTGTCGGACTCAGAGAAAAGACAGCAGATTGTGCAGACAGTTGGGGAAATCAAAGCTTTAGGAGAATTTTGATTAATGTGGAAAGCCACGACGTCAGGGTGTGCAGAGGTGTCACTGCCTGGGTTCAGCAGAGAGGGCGGGAGTGAAAGCAGCTTTAATTCCGTGTCCTTGGGTTCCCAGGCTGTCCCTGGGGCTAAACTGGAGCAGGACGCGGATGGGGATAGTTCTTCTCCTCAGGGGTCTTGTCAGCCAGGAAAAGCAGAGTTGCTCTCCTGTAGCTGGTAGTTCATGGCCTCTATTCATGGAATCGGGAAAGTTGGGAAAGAGTTTTGGAAAAAATTCGGAGATCATCGAGTCCAACCATCAACCAGGGCCACCGCTGTGGTCACCACCCAGCCACGTCCCCAGGTGCCACATGCATGACAGTGCACCGTGGGCGAAATTGAAAATTTGAATTATCATTGGCTGTCATTAATACGCATTGCTTACTTCTTTTTTTCTCCCTCTTTTTCCTCACTTATTTAATTTTTTTGGGGTGTTATAATGGCTTCGAATTTTTTTTTGGAAAGGACACAGGATTGAATCTTGTCATTCCCCGTGCTGAGTGCTGTGAAAATTCTTCTTCGTTCCAAGTCGAATGGAACACCATTATACCGCTCTTATCATCTCCTAAGAAAGCAGTAAATTGGGTCAAACCGATCCCAGACATAATTCTGCTGATGTTAATGCTGTTACATCAGGAAGAAATTTCTCTCAGCCTGTTAATGTGATAAAAAGGTAAAAATGTGGCTGCCAAGGAGCAAACAAGCCTCGGAAAGAGAAGTTTCACTCTTGCTGATCCTGCTCTGTTCCTGCAATGTTTTGAAGCTACGGAGCATTGCAAAAATGCTGAATATTGACATTATTACAATTGTTATTTCCTGACTGGGCTGCCTGTGCTGGGGGAGGTGGTCAGGATTCTGTTCCGTCCTTCTCCTTTGAATTCTTTGGCTCCGGCAGAACTGACCCCGAACCACTGGTGGCTGCAGATGGCACCGTTATTTCTCGCCGCTTCATTGATTTTTGTTTTAATAAATGGTTTAATTTCCTCGCCTTGCTCTGCGTTCAGGGCCGGTTCAGCCCTTCTGCAGGCGTTCAGAGGTGTTCAAAGGCAGGAGCAGAGTGTAATGAGCTCTTCCCTTGTGTCCCAGCTGCCTGTGTGAGGCAGTCAGAAGTCTTCAGGTGACGCTAAAATTAAATGGAAAAGCATAGGCTGGGATCTGGTGCCTTTGGTCTGAGCTGAATTTAGGCCAGGAAGCACAAAGAAAGCAGGATCCAGTTTGCATTAACTAGGTCAGGTTTTGGGTGGAGAGGGGATCTGCTTCTTCTTCTGAACGTGCAGCAAGGCACAGTCCAAAATGGAAAACGGAATCCATATCCAAATAATCCAAATAATCCAAGTAATCCGAATAATTCAAAATGTGGGAATAGAAGTGAACAGGATGGGATTCTTGCACAGGGACAAAGAGAAGTATCAGATTTGCCTTCCCACGGTGTACCCAGCATGAAGCTGCTGCAAGGTGCTTGATGTTAATCCAGGGAATGAATTCCAGGACCTTTTCTTTCTTTCTTTCTTTCTTTCTTTCTTTCTTTCTTTCTTTCTTTCTTTCTTTCTTTCTTTCTTTCTTTCTTTCTTTCTTTCTTTCTTTCTTTCTTTCTTTCTTTCTTTCTTTCTTTCTTTCTTTCTTTCTTTTCTTTCTTTCTCTTCTTTCTCTTCTTTCTTTTCTTTCTTTTCTTTCTTTTCTTTCTTTTCTTTCTTTCTCTTTTTCTTCTCCCTGCCCAGATTGCCCCAAGCAGTGGAAGAAAAGAGCTTCCCACCTGGCTCCTGGTGTCCAGGGAAGGGAACGGAGCTGGGGAGGGGCTGGAGAATCCTGAGGGAGCTGGGAAAGGGGCTCAGCCTGGAGCAAAGGAGGCTCAGGGGGCCCTTCTGGCTCTGCACAACTCCCTGACAGGAGGGGGCAGCCGGGGGGGTCGGGATTTCTCCCAGGGAACAGGGACAGGAGCACAGGGAACGGCCTTAAAATGCACCAGGAGAAGTTTAGATTGGATATTGGGAAAAATTCTTCGTGGAAAGGGTGGTTAAACATTGGCACAGCTGCCCAGGTCAGCGCTGGAGTCCCCATCCCTGCAGGGATTTCAAAGCCGTGGGGATGTGGCACTTGGGGACACGGTCAGTGATGGCCTTGGCAGTGCTGGAGGATGGTTGGGCTCGGTGATCCAGCCCTGATGATTTTAGGATTTACAATCTCACATTTGTGTCTCAGCAGTGGTCTGGCTTTACCAGGACGTGTCAGGAATGCACTCCCTGAGCATTTCCTCCAAACCTGGGGTTAGGAAGCTCTCAAAAGTTTTGTCTCTTATTTCAAGAATCCTTTGGGATCCAGACTCCAAACTCCCTGGGCATGTCACACCAAAATTGGGCAAAATTTTGCTGCCGGCTCCCCCTGTTCCAGTTCTAATTGGCTGGGAAGCGCAAAATACTTTTCCTGGTCTTTCCCAAAAATTCACAGACTCCAACCCAAGGTCTCCAAAGATTAGCAGCGTCTCTCAAACGGAAGTTGAGATTTATGGAACTTTGCTAATATAGAGAATAATTTCTATGGCCTGCTTGAGGAACGGCTGTTTCAGGCAGCTCTGGAAAATAAAATAATGAGTTGAAAAGGGCTCAGCTTTGCAGCAGAACTGCATTCGTTGTTCCTGCTTTTCTGCCAGATCCAGCGAAGTGCAGGACCAAGCAGCGTCACAGCAGATACGGGAGGCAAGCCCTGCAGACCAGCTGAGTGGAAAGCCAAGCGTCTCCCCGCACATTCATCCATTTATCGCCTCTGGTTCTCCTCTAATTCCTTCATTTCCCACTCGATAATAGACTTTTCTCCACGCACACCCATTGTGCCCGTGAAAGAGTTTGTCTCCACACGAGATGTTCATCTAACGTGTGAGGGCAGAATTCATCCAAACAATCGAGCTGCGAGCAGGGATCTCACCGAGTTGCTTTTGGCCTCCTTTATTCCCACCCTTTCTGCATTTGAGTTGTTAAGCAGCAGCTCTGCTGCCGTGTCAAAGAGTGCCTTACAAAAGCTGTTGCCATAGAATTACACCTTGAAATGAGTTCTTTATAAATCACCGGCGCAACAAGTGGTTATTTATTTGTACTCAGGCCGATTTAGCAGCTCTTCATTACAAGAATGGCCTGGAGTTGGAGGAGCAACTCATCCACTACAGCTCCCAGGGCTCCCAGTGTATTCCACAAAGAGCAGATACGACTTTCCACACGTTTTCGGAGTTCTCAGAACTCCCTCTTTTCTCACCTCTTCCAGGAATCCCTGAACTGCCCCTGGGATCGGCACACCAGCAACAAAACCTCTTTGGGATCCCACAACGGTTTGAGCTGGAAGGGACCTGAAAGATCATCCAGTGCCACCCCAGCCACGGGCAGGGACACCTCCCACTGTCCCAGGCTGCTCCAAGCCCTGTCCAGCCTGGCCTTGGACACTGCCAGGGATCCAGGGGCAGCCACAGTTTCTCTGGGAATCCCATCCCAGCCCTCCCGACCCTCCCAGGGAACAATTCCTTCCCAATATCCCATCCGAATCTCTCCTTTTTTAGTTTAAAGCCATTCCCCCCGTCCTACCACTCTGTGCTGTCCCAGGGGTTGGATGGTCCCTGCTCCCCCCTCAAAGACCTCTTGGATTCTGTTTTTATATCCAGCTGTAAAGGCTGGGGCAAGGGCACAGTTTACACATCAGTTTTCTCAGCACAATATTCAGTTTTCACGTATTTCTGAGTTTATTCTGAATTATTGTAGCAATGGGCCAATTGAAAATACAGTTACTATAAAATGGGAAGGGACATCTGATGTCTGCAAGTTCATGTCCAGGGATCCAGGGGCAGCCACAGCTTCTCTGGGAATTCTATTCCAGGGCCTCCCCACCCTCCCAGGGAACAATTCCTTCCCAATATCCCATCCAAATCTCCCCTTTTCCATTTTGAAGCCATTCCCTGTGTCCTGTCCCTCCAGCCCTTGTCCCCAGTCCCTCTCCAGCTCTCCTGGAGCCCCTTTAGGCTCTGGAAGGGGCTCTGAGCTCTCCCTGGATCCTTCCCTTCTCCAGGTGAGCACCCCCAGCTCTCCCAGCCTGGCTCCAGAGGGGCTCCAGGCCTGGAGCAGCTCCGTGGCTCCTCTGGACTCTCTCCAGCAGCTCCAGGTCCCTCTGCTGTTGTCCCCAGGGCTGGGGCAGCTCTGCAGGTGGGGTCTCACCTGAGAGGGGCAGAGGGGCAGAATTCCCTCCCAGGAATGGAGCTTCTCCCTGCAGTCCCAGCCCTTCCCGTGTCACTCAGGGGGGTGGCACAGGTGTCTCAGGGCACCTCTTTGGAGCAGGGTGGCAGGAGGAGCCGGGGTCTCACCTGAAGCCTCAGCTCATCCCCTGCCCTTCCTGGCTCCAAGGCTGACCTGGGTGACCTTCAGCTCTTCCTGCCCATTGTCCTCACTCCTAAAAAAAGGGAGATAATTTATCTCATCGTTTACCTTCCAAGGGGCTTTGAAATCCATGGATATATGGATTTTTCCGGGGCTGAGTGGTTCTGGGAACTCTGAAGCTGTGTTTGATCTCCTGGAGTCCCGGAGAATTTGAGCTGATGTATTTTGGTATTTTTACATCTGAGTTATTTTATTCAGCTGAAGAGGAACTATGTATGTGAATATTTTTCGTAATTTTAATCTCTGTTTTAAAGCTCTGGTTTCTCTCAGGCCCTGTAAGATGAAGTAGATGCTCCAGTGTGTCACACAAAATCTTCTTTGGGCGCTTTATAATCACCCGAATTTTGCAATATTTAACATTACAACCTAGATACAATGTCTGCCCCACTAGCTGCTCTGGATATTTAATTAAAGCATTAATTTTAATCGAAGGAAGATTTCAGACAGATCTTTACAGCTCTGCAGGATGCGACTTTCTGCCTTCATTCAACACTTACATATGGACTGAAAATTCACTCCATTCATCGGAGTTACTTTTCATCTCTAATCAAGTTACTGACAAAGTATCTGCCCCTAAAGCTTTTGTAATTTTAATATTGAACATAAGAAAAACGTAATATCAAAGGTAATATTATTTTTAATATGAAAATGTGGGTGGGCTGCCCCGTGTTGTCTCCTTCACTGACAAGCTTCTATGAAGATTGGGTTTTAAATATCATTCCCCTGCAGAAATATTCTAAAAAAAAATTTAAAGCGGTTCTCCTATGAGGGTTTTTATTTGCCCAGAAGTATTTAAAATACTTTTTTTTTGTATCCGAGTGGAATTCAGCAGCATTTCAGTGCTACAAGCCAAGGCAAATCTTATTTCATTGTCAAATTCCTCCATTTACAGAACCGAAATCATAATAAGAATTAAAAAAAAAATATTTGGCGGGGGGGGAAGAATCCCAAAGCCAGAAATTTCTGCTTTTGCAAGGATAGTGGATTCCACCATTTACAGAACCAAAATAATAATAAGAATTTTAAAAAATATATGTTTGGGGTGGGGTGGGGGGCAAAAAACTCCCAAAGCCAGAAAGTTTTGCTTTCGCAGGGATAGTGGGTTCCACCATTTACAGAACCAAAATAATAAGAAGAATAAAAAAAAAATATTTGGCGTGGGGGAGGAAATAATCCCAAAGCCAGAAATTTCTGCCTTTGCAGGGATAGTGGATTCCTCCATTTACAGAACCAAAATCATAATAAGAATAATAAAAACAATATGTTTGGTGTCAGGTGGGAGGGGGGAAAAAATCCCAAAGCCAGAAATTTCTGCTTTTGCAGGGATAGTGGGTTCCTCCATTTACAGAACCAAAATAATAAGAAGAATAAAAAAAAAATATTTGGCGTGGGGGAGGAAATAATCCCAAAGCCAGAAATTTCTGCTTTTGCAGGGATAGTGGGTTCCTCCATTTACAGAACCAAAATCATAGTAAAAATAATAAAAACAATAAGTTTGGTGTGGGGTGGTGGGAAAAAAATCCCAAAGCCAGAAATTTCTGCTTTGGCGGGGACAGCGGCAGCGGCGGTGAAATAATTCCTCCCTAATTGGGATCCCGATGTAATGGGTAAGCGAACGTATTTCACAGCAGCAGCTGTTGGGTGCTCGATGAGTGGAAAATCCGGCGCTGCTGAAGTGTGTGGAGTGCTCATCCCATCAGGAGGAGCGAGTTAATCATCCCCAATTCACCGCGCACGGGGGCTGCGCTCGCCGAGCCGGGGCTGCCTTTTGATTGTCGCCGGGCCCTCTTTCAATATCTTGTGGGATCTTTTGTCTCAGCTGGAGCGGTTCTGGTTGCATCCCCAAAACTGTCACTCTTCCTTATTTTCGCGAGGGCCTAACAATCCCTCCTGCACAATGCTGCTTAAATTGGACCAGATGCTGCATCAATAGAGCAGTCTGCCCATCTCGGAGGCATTAAGCCCAAAATTATTTAGAAAATTGAAGCCTTTAACATACTCTGGATTAATGTGATTAAGTAGAGCTTGCTTTAATTCATAGCCATCTATTCCTTTATTAATAGCCATTTCATCAACAGGAGCGGCACATATGGGGACAAGATGACTGAAAGTTAAATTGATTGCTGGGAGCCTGCAAGAAAAGCGTTTAATGTTTCAATAATAACCGATGTAAGACTTCACCACGGGGCATTTTGGATAGATTTAGACCAGCTTAGGAGCACAGTATTTATTAGTATCTTTTAATTTTTATTATAAGCTTGCTAAATGAAAGTTTTGTGGTTCTTTTTTTATTATTATTATTTTTTTTTATTTTTTATTACTTTATTTTTAATCCCATCTTTGAGCCTGCATTGGATGCACAAGATTTATCAAGAAGAGGTTCTCACATGACTGATCACAGCTGGGCCAGGCCGTGGTGGAGTCAGGACTTTGGAAGGCTTAGGAAGAGATAAAATATTAGAGAGGTTAATTTGTTGTGATTATTTGCACACATCCGTCCCCCAGTGGCACAGTTCTGATCCCAGAACCGTTCCAGGTGCTGAGTGTCACTCACACACTTCAACCCCTTCTGTGGGGAGGGTCCAGGGTTGTCCTGCCTTCTTTCCCAGCTCAGGAATTACATCTGGGCAAATTTATACGTGGAATAAAAAAAAATCATTGGATAGAATGAGAGAATCCCAGAATCCCAAAATCCCAGAATGGTTTGGGTGGGAAGGGACCTTAAAGCTCATCCCATTCCACCCCGTGCCATGGGCAGGGACACCTCCCACTGTCCCAGGGTGCTCCAAGCCCCGTGTGTGTAGGGAGAGAGGCATTTACAGGGTGATCCAATGCCCTGGAGTGACCATTCCAACAATTTACAGTTGGAAAAAAAAAATCTAATCCCAGTACCCGGGACTGCTCCCAGTACTGTGTATTTGCAAGTAAAGTCAGACCTAAATTCTTCCAAAGGTAATTAAGATGCCGGAGTTTCTTGGTTTGTTCAGACTGGTCTGGTTCACCTCAAATGAATCTCTGATTTAAAGTGGAGAATGACGAGAATGAGCTGTGATTTGTGGGCATAGTTAGAGTCAAGGTGTAAAATCATGGAATTGCTGGTTGGAATCTTCACTCCAAGCTCTCATGGGAAGCAGGACTACGTTCAGCACTCGGCCAGGCCAGGAACAGCTGCAGGGTGGAGGTCAGGGACTGATTGGTCTTCTGGTGCCAGGGGTTCTGGAAATGTCGAGCTGGAGCCTCCCGTGCTGTGGGATGTGGTCATTGTCACTGCTGGGTGTCTCTCCCTGCTGAGGAAAGAAAGCGTGGAGCTGCTGGAGCAAATCCAGAGGAGTTCATGGAGATGCTCTGAGGGCTGGAGCCAGGCTGGGAGAGCTGGGGGTGCTCACCTGGAGAAGAGAAGGATCCAGGGACACCTCAGAGCCCCTTCCAGAGCCTAAAGGGGCTCCAGGAGAGCTGGAGAGGGACTGGGGACAAGGGCTGGAGGGACAGAACACAGGGAATGGCTTCAAAATGGAAAAGGGGAGATTTGGATGGGATATTGGGCAGGAATTTTTGGCTGTGAGGGTGGGGAGGCCCTGGAATAGAATTCCCAGAGAAGCTGTGGCTGCCCCTGGATCCCTGGCAGTGTCCCAGGCCAGGCTGGACGGGGCTTGGAGCAGCCTGGGACAGTGGGAGGTGTCCCTGCCATGGCAGGGGGTGGAACGGGATAATCTTTATTTTCCCTTCCAACCCAAACCCTCCCGTGATCCCGTGATATCCTCAGAAGATAATTAACGCCACACATTTCTCCCTCAGTGTCACAAAGTTGCAGTTTAGTCCAGGTTGGATTTATGGAACCTCAGCCTTTGGCCACAGGATCTTCCAGTGGAGCAAAACCAGAGCTCATTTCAATATGAGAGAAGAAATTTCCGAGGAATGGGAGCTGCGAGGAAGGAAGGAGATTCATGCCACTCGTTTTTCCAGAATTGATGTTCCTAAATTCCAACAGCTCTCCAAGTGTTAGGGATGTATCATGACCATAAATGAGAGCCCAGTGATCCACATTATTTCCATATATTCATTCCCTGAGTTTTGCTTTTTTAAAATAAATTAACAAGATCTTTCTTTCTCATCGCCTTCTAAATACTCTTGGGCATCCAAATTGGTCGTTCCTTTTTGGATGAATAAATATCAAGGAATACTGGTTTCACTTGAATTAAAAATCCCTTCTTCTTTTTTCTTAAATTCTCCCATTTAAACAGGAATATAAAAAGGGATACCGGTGACCTAGCGTTGAAAACTCTTGATTTGGGGCTGGTTGAACAGAAATAATGGATAATCAAATCCAATGAACGTTCATTAGGCTTAAACTGGGGGTAAATGGTTTTGCTGGTCTAATGTGAATGATGATATTTACATTTTAGCAAAAGAAAAAAAAAAGCAAAAATAGTTTTTGTTTTGTCTGAGTAGCACCGCACTGTTTACTGGAATTAATTTTAATTAATTGTATTAGTGGCTGAAACAAAGGCTGCTCTTATTGGCTTACCCCAGCACAATTAGTCATGGTAATAACTCATTTGATGTGACTTCTCAGGGTTAAGCTTTGGCGCAGCCGTTCATTAAAACTGAGAATTAATAATGTCTAAAAAAAAAAAGAGAAATATCTGTAAAGATTTATGAAAGGCCAATGACTGATCTGCCCAGCTTTGTTTTTTAAGCCTGATTGTGGCTCTGCAGAAGCCCCTCAGCTGGGGTTTGATCTGGGTCTGTGGTTAAGGGGCTTTGTGGAGCTGATTTTGCCCAAATCCTTCAGGAAATTCTTCTCATCACTAAGTGGGGGTTTGTCCTCGGATTCCAGGAATGAGAAATTCCACTTTCCATAATAAAAAATATGGGATATTCTGGAACGAAGCCTCTGGTGATGCCGGACGTGGAAAAAAAAATTCTTCTCCCTGCAAGGACCTTCCTGAGGGTGGTTGGGGAAAAATAAAATTACAATCAAGGAGCTGAAGGGAAAAGGAATTCCCAGGTTGATTTTCTGCCTCCAAACTCATTTGATTAGCAGAGTTTTCAGGGTTTTAAATCTCTTTTTATCCACCTGACAACCGATTTTGTCACCTTTTGTGATCTGAACTCTCCTTTGTTGCTCTTTGCAGACACTTGTACCTCCCACCTGAGGCTGCACCTTCCTGATTTTCCCAGTTTCTGACCTTTCTGCATTTTTAAAATATTTCTACTGCAATTTTTAATATCTTTACCGGGCAAACTTTTAGCCGTCTCCCTCAACAACCTTGCAGCAATATCGCCTGAAGAGGGGCTGTAAATTATAATTAAAAGAAATAACAGGATTTCCAAAGCTCTTTGAGGGGAAGTACCGTAAATGAAATGATTAAATATAATTTTAATTAATTTCATGTCTTATAACTGTTCTAGATATATAAATTGTCCAAATTTGATCTTTTGAAGCTCTTTAATAGCTCCTGCTAAAGACTTTTCCAGCAAACAGGTTGCTTGGGCATTTTTAGAACTTTCTGGGGTTCTTTTATTTGATTTTGGTGGATTTAAAAGGGTTTTTCTAATACAAATTAATTCTGAATTTTCATCCCAGCTCCCTTTTTTTGCCCTCTGAGTGTTTGTTTGTCATCACGAACTTTGCTCTGTTGCCTTCTCGTTGCACTCTGAAGCTCTCAGGTTGCCTCTGCTGCTTTTTGCAGTTTGTTTTGGGGAAATCGGGAGGGAAGCGACAATCCCAATCTTATTTGTGTTGATAACAGCACTGACAGAGTAGTTTAATAAAAGTCAGCTGTGAAAGAGAAGCTTCCAGAGAACAAATACAGGAATTTATCCTCATTTTTGGCATTCTGATCGAGTGATCTCGGGTATTAAGATCTGCAGGTTTTTCTAAGCCCTTTGGTGGTTTCCGGCTTCAGAAAGAGTCAGAATTGTCACCTTTCAGAAACCAAACCTTTAATTCAGAGATTTCCTCTGAGAAGTAACCTCTTACTGGATCCACTCTAGAGAGACGAGGAGAAAACTGCGATTTTTCTTATCCTAACAGAAAACACTAAATATTAGAATATGTTCCTCTCATTTCTTGTTTTTCAAATTCCAGATTGGTTCATATTTTCCAGCCCTTTCAGCTTGCGATTAATAGCTGTCCCCAGGTATTATATTTACCTGCATTGATCCCTTTTCAAAGCTCATGGCATATTCCTCGCATTCCCATTATTCTTCGCTTTCCATCATGCCCATTTATTCAAGGAAATTCTTTGTGTTGCATGACAGTGGCACGGAGGCTCTGCAGCTGAGAGCTGTGAACTTTTAACCACAAAAATCCATCAGGTTTTCTGCTAAATCGACATTAAAACAATTCCCTTGATAGATTGAAGCTGAGTTACTAAATCCAGGTTTGTTGTTTATGGATTTATTGTTGACTTTTCCATCTTTTTCTGTACCAGAGCAGACCCCCAATATCGCTTTGGTTTGGGACATTACACCTGTTTTTGGCAATAAATCATCTCTTAAAAGTTTTTTCTGAAAGTTTGAGTCTTCTGAGCCTGCCGTGTCCTGGGATTTTGCTCCCTTTCCATCCAAACGGGAAATTCTTGTTTTCCATTTGCCTTCTTCAGAACGAGTCACAGTTGAGTGTCTGTTGTTTACAAACGAGCAAAACTCAATATTTGGGCGATTGAGGAAGGTTGAGATGGGATATTGGGCAGGAATTGTTCCCTGGGAGGGTCGGGAGGCCCTGGAATAGAATTCCCAGAGCAGCTGTGGCTGCCCCTGGATCCCTGGCAGTGTCCCAGGCCAGGCTGGATGGGGCTGGGAGCACCTGGGACAGTGGGAGGTGTCCCTGCCCATGGCAGGGGTGGCACTGGATGAGCTTTACGGTCTCTTTCCACCCAAACTATTCTGAGATTCTATGATTTCCTCTGAGGAAACGATTCATTCAGCCTGAAACATCCAACAGGAACCTCAGCTGAGCAGTTCAAGACTGAATTGTGCCCAAACACAGAATCTAAAATTGTCGGTCACTAAATCTGTCCTGTAATTTGGTGATTTTAACAACAGAATCCCAGAATGGTTTGGGTTGGAAGGGACCTTAAAGCTCATCCCATTCCAACCCTGATGCCTCCCACTGTCCCAGGCTGCTCCAAACCCTGTCCAACCTGTCCTTGGACTCTTGCAGGGATCCTGGGGCAGCCACAGCTTCTCTGGGCTCCAAGTCCCATCCAGCTCCCAGGGAGTCCCTTTGAGTGACCCATTTGTCAGGAAATGCAATTTATTGGAACGTAAAGGCTCTGTCCTTCAGATATGTCAGTTAAGGGTTAAATTTGGGCTTTAAAAGAGATTTTTTTTTTGATGTGAGAATGTGGAGTTTTTCTATTCCTGACTCTGTCGCTAAAAGATTTTAACTCCGCTATATAAAAATGATAAAGTGCTTGTAGTTGGGTCAGAGTCTTCCTCATCAGCCATGATGAAAAGAAGATAACTCAAAAGTCCCAACTCTTTGTACAAGATGAGTTTGGCACAGAAAAGCTTCGTTAAAGCCAAATGAACAAAGGAAAAAGGGGAAAATTCAGTCAAATATCCCCAGCCTTTAAGGCCTGCAAGGGCTCCCTGCATTACTTAATTTGGCATTTTTATATTATAGATCATTACGTTCCATCGAGTTACTGTTTTATCAAGACCTATCACTTTTCCCTTTCAGTTTGGCTGATATTTGACTGAAGTGTCTCTCCCAGAAGGAAATCAGATCTCATTTGAGAATGTCAGGAAATGAAGAAGTGGTTTGTGGGACACGGGTTTGGAGGAGCACCCCGAGGTCCAGTGGTGCAGCTGAGCAGGCACCCTCTTCCATATCCATATCCGTATCCGTATCCGTATCCGTATCCATATCCGTATCCATATCTGTATCCGTATCCGTATCCGTATCCGTATCCGTATCTGTATCCATATCCATATCCGTATCCGTGTCCATATCCATATCCATATCCTTATCCATATCCGTATCCATATCCATATCCATATCCATATCCATATCCATATCCATATCCATATCCATATCCATATCCATATCCATATCCATATCCATATCCATATCCATATCCATATCCATATCCATATCCATATCCATATCCATATCCATATCCATATCCATATCCATATCCATATCCATATCCATATCCATATCCATATCCATATCCATATCCATATCCATATCCATATCCATATCCATATCCATATCCATATCCATATCCATATCCATATCCATATCCATATCCATATCCATATCCATATCCATATCCATATCCATATCCATATCCATATCCATATCCATATCCATATCCATATCCATATCCATATCCATATCCATATCCATATCCATATCCATATCCATATCCATATCCATATCCATATCCATATCCATATCCATATCCATATCCATATCCATATCCATATCCATATCCATATCCATATCCATATCCATATCCATATCCATATCCATATCCATATCCATATCCATATCCATATCCATATCCATATCCATATCCATATCCATATCCATATCCATATCCATATCCATATCCATATCCATATCCATATCCATATCCATATCCATATCCATATCCATATCCATATCCATATCCGTATCCATATCCGTATCCATATCCATATCCATGTCTGAAAGCCATTTTCCATTTGGATTTCCCTCATTTCCGTCTCTCCCACTGACTCTTGATCTGCCTTTCCATTGCTTTCTCAATGATTTTCATCCCCTTCTTGAGGCCATGCTCATCTCGAGTGGAAACCCGCCAAGATTTCTTTGGGAAAGGGGGAATTCATTTCAGGATTTCTTCGTGCCGGGGTTGATCTCACCAGAGCTGCTCCTACAACCCCTTTTCCCTTACACATCCCTGTTTTCTTTTTTTGCCGTTTTGCAATGAAATTCCATGTTTATTTCCAGCCTTGAAGGTTGTTCCCCGTTTGCCAAGTGTGTCCCTTTTCCCCTTCAGCCAAGATTTTGCCTCTGGATTCTTTAATATATTTTTGATTGAGTGGCCCAAGCAAGAAATGGCTTGGTGAGACCCCATCCCAGCAGCTCCTCATCTGAGTTATCCATGGAATTTATAAATTGAGATTTTATATTTCTTTCAAATTCCCACCAAAGGGCTGCAGAGGACAGGTAAAAACGCTGCCATTCAAGCCTCATTCCCTTTGGACAATTTATTTATTTTTTTTTAGAGGTGTCATTTAGACGGTTCCTAATCCGATTAACACGTTGCACCATCGATACGGGGGAGTGTTAATTTTTTAATCAGTCACGAAGTAATGAGTCAAATGCATTAATAAAGCCCGAGTTCTGTCCGTGCTATTACATCCCACATTTATTACAGCGCGACTGGTAATTTCATGGGAGGATGAGATGGAGTTTGGCTGACAAGACCTGTGTTCCGTAGGACCGTGGTGTTAATTATAAGCCCATCTTCAACTTTTTTCCTTCACTTCGCTGAAATTAAATCGGAATATCTTTTCTAGGAGCAAATACAGCTGGGAACAGCATTTGGACCAGGCCAGAGGGAGTTTCAAATAATCCCTTTCTAAGGGCTTGTAGTGTGGACATTGAGCCTGTAAAAACCTAATCTGCAATAAACAGAGTGAACGAGGAAAGTTTTGCCATCTCCTTTTTTCCCTACATTTTATATAATTTATTTTTCCCCTTTCTTGGCTCTCCAACATGCAGTCATTTTACAAATAAAAAGGATTTGTAGCAGTGGTCTCGCTTCCAGATATCCTGCTCAGCAAAACCAATCAATATTGTGTTTATCGAGCCCATTTTGCTGCCAAAGAACACACGGGATTTTAGCGAACAATGGTGAAAATTTTTACAGCTCTGCCATAGAAATTTTAAATACTTGCAAATAAGAAACAGGTTTATTTAGTACTTTCGTTTGGCAGATTTTTTGGAAAAAAAAACCCAACCCAATATTTTTTGTGAAAACTGCCAATCTTCTTTCATTTCGTTAAAGCAGTTTACTGAAAAGTATGAGAATTTCTGTGGAAAAAAAAATAATAACAGGATATTCCACCCTCTTTTTTACTGGCAACTTTATTCTCTTGGTTTTGTTTTTAAGGGGTAAAAAATGAAGTGATTCTGGAAGGCACCAGAAATAGCAGTTCATTGTTTTATCAGCAAATTTTCTTATCTTTATAAGTTTTCATTTACTGGGTGATTCACCTGTCCTCTAATAAACCAAATAAATAAAATTTAATAACATTTTCTCTTTCGGTGCATCGCACCATAGCTGCTGTAAGAGCTACTTTTTGCAGGTATTAGAAAATACTTGATTTTCCGTGGTCCAGGCAGAAGTTTCTGGAAGTTTCCAGAATTTGTGGACAATTTATTTTGATTTAGAACTGCGGGATTGGCCGGCCCATAGTGATAAATGGGCTTCTTGCTGGAGGAGATTGACATGTTTTGATAAAACCGGATAAAAAAAGAGCGCGGATCACGCCGGGAAGGTAAAGAATGATATTTTCTAAAGCAGGGATTCACAGTGGTTAATAAACCGAGCATTATCTCCTAGTTCAGTGCCGCTAAAGTCATTAAAGTTGATTAAAATATAAAGAAGGTAAAAAAAAAAAAATTAGCCACAAGTGTAGAAGTACAAAATAAGGGGCTGTTCCACGAAATTCTCTCTGTGTTAGGCAGGAAGTCAAATAAAAATATTCTAATGGGCCCTTCTTAAAAATCTGCGGATCTGGGATTGTTTCCATTCCTTTCCTCCTCATGATCTGAAGGTAAAAAAGGAAAGAGATGGGGACACCTAAACTGTGGGATCTCAGTGTTTTGGTGATGGAACTTGGGTTTATTTATTTAACGAATAGGAAGGCGCTGGGAATTTAATTAACGATAACCACGGTTTAGTAAAGATTCCCGGGGTGGTTTAGAGAAAATAATGCTCAAAGGACCTTACTACAACTTTCGTTTGTGATATTTTGAATTTCCTCTTGGATCTAGACTTTGTATAACTCAAGTTGGTTTAATTCCCACATCAGCAAGTGCTGAATTCGGTCACTGATTTATTTACGTTCCACATCGGCATCATGGCCCTGGAATAGAATTCCCAGAGAAGCTGTGGCTGCCCGTGGATCCCTGGAAATGTCCAAGGCCAGGCAGGACGGGGCTTGGAGCAGCCTGGGACAGTGGGAGGTGTCCCTGCCCATGGCAGGGGTGGAACTGGATGGGCTTTGAGGTCCCTTCTCACCCAAACCACTCTGGGATCCCAAAGATCCCAAAGATCCCGAAGAGGTTTTGTTGCTGGTGTGCTGAGCACAGGGGCAGTTCCTGGAAGAGGAGAGAAAAGAGGGAGTTACTTTCCAAAAACTCTTTGAAAACGCGTGAAAAGTCGTATCTGCTCTTCGTGGAATATGCTGGGAGCCGGAGCTGTAGTGGATGAGTTGTTCCTCCAACTCTGTAATGGGGAGCTCTTAAATAGGCCTGAGTGCAAATAAATGGAATTAAATGATCTTTATGATCCATTCCAACCCAAACTGTTCCAGGATTCTGTGATTTACTGGAGTCAGGACCTTATTTCTCAAAAAAGCCAGGCCCTTTTTTATTGCGGACTCAAGGCAGGAGGGGGCAGTTTGGGAATTTTTACGTTGTAGAATTTAATTCAGCCGAGGCAGGACTGTGCGGAGGTGAAGCCCGCGTGGCTGCCGGGACACTCCCAGGTGAGGAGCTCTCCAGCCAGCCCTGGGAAGCGGCCGCTTTGCCGGAGATAATTAAATCCTCCCTGGATCCAGCCCGTTAAAAAGGAATGAGCTCTCTTCCCTAATCCCTCGGCTTGGGCACTCACCTGGGACACGATTAAGGAGGTGAGAATCTCGATGCCATTAAGAAGAAAAGGAATTGAGGAGGTGTCACTCGGATGTCTTTTTCTGCTGCTCTTGGCGGGGAGGTTTCGGAATCCCCGCGGAATGAGCTCGCTGGAGTTAATCCTCTGGGAGCGGCCGTGTTTGCTGAGTGGGAAATGGATCCAGGATAAACAGACAATCTGCTCTTGGCACTCAGCCCTCTCCGCCGCGGTGTAATGAAGTCTTCCCATCTGCAGGGAGGTTCTTCTGTGGTTCAACCCCTTTCCAGAGCCGAAGGAACCGAGCGCCACCGCTGAAAATCTGATAACGACTCCGATAAAAAAAAGTTTCGATTTGCACCCTGAACAGCACATGGAATTATATTTAGAATTCCATAAATCATCTTTAAAAACGTGATCCGGATGTTGTTCTAGAAATGTTCAAACTCGTTCAAACTTTCGCTGTGGGATTTTAAAGACCGGCCAATTAAAAGCAGTGGGTGAACTGAGGACACTGCGACTCTCTGACAGTAGAAATGGACATTTCAGGAGGAATTCTGAGGGACGCACCACATGAAGAGCCAGATGTCACCGAGAGAACCTCATCTCCCACCGATCTTTTGAAATCCTCGCGGCTCCTCAGTGTCAGGCTGTTGAATTCCTCGTTAGGGAGACGCGGCTTTTTGGAGAACAAGTGGCGTTATTGTTTCCCTTTGATTGCTGCCTCTCCATTTTAAGAACTCTCACGAAAAAAGGTTTGATTAGAAATATTTCAGTGGGGTTTTTTTCACCATGCAGAGGAGTGGTGAGCTGGGTTGACGCCGTGTTCCTTTGGCACTGGATTTACCAAGTGCGTGAGACCCAAACAAAACGGGATTATTCTGTTTTCACAGGCTCAAGCCTAATGCAAAAATCTCCAATGCCAAGATTATTATTAGGAATAGCCACAGAATATCCTGGAGGAAAATCCGCTGGATTGTGGAAAGGCTTTTAGGAACACAAGGGGTGAATCTGGTAGGACCAGCAGCATGGCTTCCTTTCTTCTCCCCTGAGGGTGAATATTGATTTGGAATCTGTTCCAACCGCCTGTGAGCCACAGATCTGAGGAGCTCCTGCTCGAGGTCAGGCTGCAGCTCTCCGAGGAGCAGCATTATTTCCTTATTCTGGGAAAAAATAGAAGGCTGAGCCTTTGAACTCCTGGATTAGCCGGAGCGGGCGGTGTTGACGAGGTGTAATTGCTGCTCCGCTTGGGAGGAAAGGGAAAGCCCTCCGGTGTTTTAAGGTTCTTTAGGAAACTCTCCCGCGATCCAAAGCCCTTCCTCCTACACAGGCAATTTGCCTCAGAGTGATAAAAACCTTCCACAAGCTCCACGTTGGCTTACAAAAACTGAAAATACCCAAGTCAGAAGCCGCTCCCTAATCTTTTCTTTAGTTGTACAGCGCTGGCTTGGGAGAGCTGGACACACCACTGGCCGTGCCCTCTCCTTTTTTATCTCCAGCAACAACGAAAGTCCCAACCTGGGCTCCACCAAATCCATTATTTTTGCTGGCAGACCACCTGAAACCACGAAATCTGGAATGAAGTCCATCCCTGACCTGAGCAGGCCATCGGTTCTTGCTGGAGACGGTTTCACTTCGTTATGAAGCCAATTATCTCTGACTTGCATTTTCGTTCTGCGCAATGAATGATCCTTCCTGCTTCCCACCATCCAAATTTACCTGGATTTCCTCCAGCTCCCAGGAAACCTGGATATCCTCTCTTCATCTCACTGAGCAGATCCGTGTTACCCTGAGACAGAGAGAAATTTGATTTTGTCCACTATGGATATCCCAACTGTGTCCTCCTCTTTTACTCCTCTGCATTCCAGACTACATTTAATCCCAGTTTTTCAAATCCCCTCTATCAGCTGGCCCAGCTCTTTGTGCCTGGTTTAGGTTTTGTTTTAGGTGCGCCTTGAACTGATAAAATGCTGTCACACTTTGCCCCATCGTATTTTTATTTTTCGCAATTTTTCTTTAACTATTTTTAATTATTCTCTATTTTAAAAAAATTTAGATTTCTCCTTGTGTCTCTACTGACCCCTCCTCAGATACTCACTTTGATTTTCCTTGTTTGGTGACAGCTCATTCAGGCCCCATCACCGGGCCAGATTCACCCTGCATGAAATTCCCTGATTCCACCGAAATCCATGGAATAAATCTGGAATCTGTGCTGCTGTAAATGAAATAAAAACCTCCCTAAAATGATCAAGGACCTGATTACATCCCCACCAAAAGGCAGATCTGGCTGTCCGGTTTAATTTTTAGGTGTTTACTTCTTATGATTTAATTGAAGGATGGGATTTTTTTCCCCATTCATGAATAGAAATGTCTGACTTTTAAATGATAAAATATATAATGTATATAAAATATAAAATTTTATATTTTATATACATTATATATTTTATCATTTAAAAGTCAGTGCAGTAAACACTCACATGGGAGGTCTGAGCGCTCATCAATCTCACTATTAATTAAAATATAAGTGAATTACGTGTCCAGACCCTTCAGATTTTCTGGAGTTGGATCTTCTGATAATCTTGTGAGTCATAAACACATCAGAAATTAAAAAATTCTATCCAAAGTGCGACTGAAAAATAGGAATAATGATTTTTTTTAAGTTCTGGAGCATCTGCTAATCTTCCTTGTCACAAAATTTAAAGTTCGCTTTGCCTCTTTTGGGCCTGTTGGATGTTGTGAAACAAGTTTGGGATTATTTGTGTGATCTTGTGCAAACACACCCTTGACGTTTGTTTTTATCATGAGTATTATTGATGTTTTACAATAACGATAATTATTTTATAATCAATTTTATTATCTGTGTCTCCACGGAAACAAAACTTGGTCAAGACAACTTAGGCATGGAAGTTTTCATATTTTAATGCCATATTTAGAATATTTAAAATATTTGGCTGGTTTTCAGTTATTAATTTGGTAGAATTACTGATTTTTTCTCCTTTAAGCTGACAAACCAATGTGATAACATCACTGCCTTCCCTTCTTGTCTCTCTGCATGGTTTATTTCATGACGGCTCTGTCTGAATAAAAGATTTATCAGCGTTGACACAAACATAAACATTGTGCCAAAAATCTCATGTATAACGCCGCTAAATCAAAATATTTTCAGGAAAACATGGGACAAACCCGAAGGGCTGTGTTTGGAATCCCAGAGACGAAACCCCGCGCGCGGCCTGGCTGATCGTCTCCGCTAAAATCTGAATTTTCTTTGGAATTCTCAGGCAGAACCGGGCACGCGGAGGCCGTGCGGGTGGTGTTCGAGCCACAGAACATCAGCTTCGAGCAACTGCTCAAGGTCTTCTGGGAGAACCATGACCCGACACAAGGTAGAGTGATGAGCGAGCCAGTATTTAATTATCTTACTAATTACAGCTGGGATAATTAGTGTTTGAGCTGCATGGAAGAGATGAACCTTGAAATCACAGCGGAGCTGGGGAAGATGATTGCAGCCGGTTATTGACAGAGGAGGAGAGGCAGAGGGGGAACGGGGGCTCAGCGGTCCCGGCGCCCCCGCCTCCCTCGCAGCTGCCTGGGCTGGGGAAATTCCCACCGAGCGGCTCGGGAGACAATGGGAAACCCTCCTCGGCTCTGATTATGGCAATTGATGCTGTAATTTCTTTTGTCTCTTCAATTAAGGCGGATTTCTTTGCATCTTCAAAATGTCTTTTATTTTATTTTATTTTATTTTATTTTATTTTGTTCTATTTTATTTTACCTTATTTTATTTTTTAAATTTCATTTTATTTTTATTTATTTCATTTTGTTTTCCTTTATTTCATTTTATTTCACTTTATTTGATTTTTATTTTTATTTTTTAA
>VYZT01030610.1:0-45880 GCA_013400735.1 Pomatostomus ruficeps | reverse complement strand
AAAAAAAAAAAAAAAATAGATCTACCTAGTGGTTATACACATAGAAGTCTATTCTTCTTAAAACATTTCTTTTCATTCAGTTCAGTAGCAAGTAAATGTTAAAACCATCAACACTGGTTTTATGCACTGTGGTCATGCTCCTGACTTCTCTGCTCAGCTCCATCCACGTGTAGAAAGAAACAATACAGAAAGGGACTTGTCAATGTAATTGCTCTGTCACTGATGAATGTTACAGTAAAATAATGTTAAAGGTTAAGGAAAAGGACTCTTTGCAGTAATGCTGGTTACGTGTTTGTGAGATGGCAGGAGAGTTGGTGAGATAGTTCTGGCAGAGACACCCTTGGGATGTTGTGTCCTCTCCTTAAAATTTAGTTTAGCAGCAGTTGCTGCACTTGAGTGGGTCTTCTGATGCCTTAAAATGTTTGGTGTCACAGTACATTTATTTCAACTACACTCATTGCATCCAAACATTTCTGTTTAGTCACATCGGAAAAATGAGATTGCTGGAAGTCTTCTACATGCTCATTTCTTCTTCCAGTTTCTCATTTGCTTGAGGCAAATGATTTTCCGAGAACCTCGTATGTGATTAAAGATGCAATAATTCTTCCCAGAAAAAGCAATAATACCATCCAGCAGTATCACATTCCTGCTTTTTAATTAAGGTTCTATGCTTTTGGTTTTTGTTGACAGTAACCAACATGCACATACTTCTGCATTATTATACCACAGGTTCATTCGGATCCATGCACAGAGATGTGTTTGCTATTTGGAACTCACATCCATCCAAGCCTGACCAATCATGTCAATGAAAATAAAACTAGTCTTAAAAAATGAAATCTAGTAAGCTACGGATAAAAACAATTGGACATTTTAGGGAAATTGGACTCTAAGGAAATCATCATTTTTCCATACTACAGAACACAAATGTTCCTAATATAAATTTGGGAAATGTACAGTAACAACTGAGGTACAAATTGTTACATAGGCAAGGTTGAAATTCTGCCCCTGATATTTCTCAACGTGAATTGCAGTTAGTTTGCACAGTGTAACCTTGGATGTCACACTGAGATTTAACATGACTTTTTAACAGAAAAATTTTTGCAATCAACAACAAAGCCCAAAAATTTCATGAAGTTTAATGACTATGCCCTAGAGTTCTTGGGAGATTTTACAGTGATGCCTAATTTAAAATGTCGTGTACAGCAGCAACTGTCAGGGTACATCCTTAGGAAAAATCTAAAGAGATTCTTAGGACTAGATAGACTTTGCCTCAACTTAAGCATTTCAATGAGACATTTAAGAAAGGGGTTTTGTCATCATAGACTTTTCGTTAGTGATAATGAGGAGAGATAAAGACCTGCAGAGGGGGAATTAGTGGTTAAGTAGATTGAAAAAAACCCCTGGCATGGAAATGGAGCTGAAGCGCCCTCTGAGCTGCACAACTTCCTCTTGTCTATTGGCTGGCATCCAAAGTGGACAGGAGGGAATCCAGCCTCCAGAGTGCTACCACTGCCTAAGCACCCTCCCCAGTTCCCATATTGCAGTGACTGTGTCAATTCTGAGCTCTGTTCATGCTCTTTGGCAAGCAGCAGCTTGGATCCTGCTCCGTCTTTGGTCTGGAAAACTACAACTCATTTCTCTGAGAAGTGACCTAATCACCCATAACTGAGATTGCAATCACTATTTACTCCTTCTACTGGCAATATATCACTGTGCAGCCACTAATGCAGAAAGAAGAGAAAAAAATAAAAAAATAAACCAAAACAAAACAAAACAAAAAAAACCAACCAACCAAACAAACAAACAAAAAAAACAACCCCAAAAAGATGACTGGCTTTAGCTGAGGTGCAGCAGCATTAACCTGGACTGGGCTGGGGACAATGCCTTGATGATAAATCCAGAAGTTTCAACAATTTCACAGCCACCCAACTACTGCTGTTTTACATCCATTTCCTTTATGGGTCTGCCACTTAAATACCCAGTTGGGACTGGATATTCACACAGTACAGGAATCACTGGGAAAAATAGTCACCTAGGTCCTGATGCACCAAGAACAATTCCGGAAAAAAAGCTGTGTAAAATATCTTTGGAGATATCTCTTAGGTGTGTGATAGTTCAGTGTGATGGATTCATCAGAATTCAGCCAGTGAGTTGGAAAAATATCTTCAAATTAAACTTCTTTGCGTTCTTATGTGATTCTCTTCTTCTAACAAAAAGTCTTAGTAAGTTGAATTTTATGGGGTTCTTTTATTATTCAAACTTTGGCAATGTTTATAATATGAAGGGAAAATCATGATAGATAAATTTGAGCAGTACTATGTGAAGTCCCATTTCCCAATTACAAAGAAATGTTCATTCAGAGTAGGATCTTGAAATGCAACTTGTTATACACTTCCCAGAAAAAAATGGAACAGAAGAAATTTCCATGGAAGGACTTTCCAGGATATGGCAGCTACTATTAGCTATCTGCACTAAACAGCTAAGGAGTGCTAGAGTAAAGCCTTTAAGTATGATTCTAATTTAATTTAACTTTCTGATATTTATCAAATGTTGCTCTGTTACTGAAATCAGAATTTTTAAGTTAATATACCTTTTTAAATTTCAAAGCCTCTTTTGATGAAGCTGATTCTGAATAATGTTTCTGCTCCTAAGACAGCTCTTGTTTAGGGCAGTGATTTTGAATAGCAGGAAACTGAAACACTTTCAAAGCAATCAGAGCACTTTCACAGATTCCCCAGGGTTTCTTAGAAATGTCTTGACTGGCTGAATGAGCTACTCTGAGTGCTGGTAATTCGTGGATCTAAAGAGAAGGCTGTAAGGTAGTACCTGATATTAGCCAAGAAAGCTCTGTGGTATCCTTATGTTTGAACCATGACAGTCCCAAGAGAGTTCATAACATCTGCCTAGATCTCTAACAAGGTTAACTCTGCTCAATGCTCGCTCACCTTTTGTAAAATAAATCTTGACATAATGGCAAATTAAGTATTCCACTTCCACAGCTTTATGTGCAAATCACCGAGTTCAGCTATAAAACTATCATCTATTTCCAGATACTTAACATTTATTTTTCCTTCCATAATCAAGAATTACAATCACAATAAATAAAGCTCAGTTTACTCTGCTGTTATTCCATGGCATCCCAGTGATGTGAAACACAAGCAAGGAAGGTTTTATTGTTGGATACACGATGTCCAACATCCCTATAAACATCTCCGTGTCCATACACTTCCTGAGGGTTGGATAAACCCGTCCAGTAAAACTGAAGCTGTAATGAGACTGAAGTGTAAAACTCAAGAGAAAACATATTTTTATTGAAGTGAAATGGAATTCATGTCTGATTATGCTGTCTTTCTAAAAAATCACCACCATGATATGCTCTGGGGAATCTCTGCAAGGCTTTCCAGTCTGTATGAAAATAAGCTATTGAAGTTAGAATAATAAACAGTTAATTAACTGGTCCTTCTGTATGGCAGCTACTGGATACTGAAATAATATGGAATTCTCACAAGTCATATTGTTGACTTGACTGGTTTTGGAGGTTTTTTGTTGGGGTTTTTGGGGGGTTTTTTTGTTTGGTTTTTTTTCTTTAAGGCAAGCATTGTGAATTTTTTAAAAACAAATTCAGTAAGAGCAAAGCGCAGATGCTTTATGGGCAGCTCATTGTCCATAAAGTTTTATTCATGCTTGGCTCACAGAATTACCCAGTAACTGTTTCCCCTCAATACTTTTTAGGTGAGTAAGAAATCATTAAATGGATTTCAGAAGAGCATTCATAGTAGTTTTGGGGTTTTGTTTAGTTTTTCAAGTCACCATTTGTATGAACATTTCTCTAGGACAGTTTTTGAAGACAAAAGACTTTAAAAAAAAAGATTTTAATTGCTTATGAACAGTGCTAGATCCAGGGGTGCACTCTTTTTAAACTATGCTGAGGTTCAGATTGAGCTTTTCAAGTTTCAGCACTAGAATTTATGCATACAGCCTCAGTCAGCAGGGCAGGCTCATTCCAGAGTGCAGGAAAATAAATGGAGAACTCCACTGGGACATTTGTCTTGTGTATTCTCAAAACCTGTCTTCAGACAGATCAAATCATCTCTTAGCAGTGTCTGTATCTTTGGACTGATGAAAAAACAAGCTTTGGTGGTTAATTTAGTCCAGAAATCTGTTTTAAGCCACAAATGTACTGCCAAAGTGAATCCCGCCCTGAATGAGAAAAGAAAGGTTTCTAAGTATCTTTGTGTGTTTCTGTTCAGAAGTTTCAATATTTTATGTATCAGTTAGAGATACCTGAAGACTTTCTGGACTGCAAAAACAAAGACATTGACATGCTCAGTTCTGATGGTAAACTGGGTGAATGCTCCCATCTTTGGGGACATAATTCTGAGAATCAAAATCCATGCACAGGTATCAGGTGCACTCCCCTTAAACATCTCAGTTAAGCCAACATTAAATGTGACTTCATGCTTAGATTCACAGAACAACAGAATTCGGAATTTTGTAAAATTGAACCTCTGGAGATTCTCATGCCTACCCCCCTGCTCAAGGTAGGGAAACACATTGTGCAAGGTTGTATCCAGTCCAATTTTAAGTATGTCCAAGAGTAAAGCCTCTGTAGCCTCTCTGGGCAACCTTAAATATCCATAGTTTTGTTTTATATAGTCTTTAATTTTATTATTTTAATGCAATTTTGTAGGAATAACTACTTCTTTGGTAATTATATTCAGAGAGATGGCTGCAGCTACTGCAGATGTACCAAAATTAATTTCAAACTCTGTTTTCGGTTTCGGTAATAATGCACTAGCAACAGAAAGAGTGCCTTTGGAATGAAATAACTTTACTTTTGCTTGATTTTGCAATCCTGACCTCTTCTCCTGTGACAAGCAAGGTTCATCAATATAGTAGGTACTGGGAAAGTGTAAGAAATATTTTTATCCTTACAGAATTCAGTCGCTAGTGGAAAGGCTGCAGAAATTGTGAGGGGTATTGTTATGTTTTGAGAGCTAAATCTTGCATGTGTTTCTTTAATGTTATGGGGGTTTTTTGAGAAAAGCACACTACATTGGTGAACTGGCTGAGATGTATGAAGACAAGCTGTCCTAAGAAGGAAGAGTAAAAATGACATATGAAAAATGAAAAACAAAAAAGAAAGTTCATTAAAAACAACACAAGAGAGAAAAATCATGATTCATCTCATGGAGTGACAACAGGCATTCACTTGTGATCTAGTAAAGCTGAGGTGATTTTGTAGTCAGAGGAGAGAATAGGGAATTTCTAAAGCTCATTTCAGTCTAAAGCAAATACTTGGAAGAGTTTAGACAAATTATGTTACAATTTCTCCCCACTGACTGCAAATAGAGCCTGGAGTGACCAGCTCAGCTATTGACACCTATTAATATAAATGCTTAGAGTTAGGTGAGACAAATCCCACCCTAACAGTCTGCAAGAGGATGTCTTTTCCAATTCTCTTTTTCTGTCTCTCTTTCTCTTTCTGGGGTCAGATGGAATTTCTGGGAAATCTAGACTGTCATAAGAAAGGAAGTTACAACTACAGCAAAAACTTCTGGGTGTATAAAGAGCTTAGGAATTTTTAGGCCTCAAAACACCCTTAACAGCATCAACAAAAATAGATGGCTTTTGTTTCCTAGGATTAAAAAGATAATTATTTTCATGCATACCTAGAACCAAATTGTTGGTTTAATCCTCTCAAATATCTGTACTGCTTTTCAGAGGGAGATGACAAGCAAGCCATGCTGCACTGTGGATCATATCCTCTATTATTAGTTCATTGAGCAGAGGGAAGCTACAGGAGGAGGTAAAGTCCACGCTGTGTTGCCACTGTGCAGAGACAATGTGAGCAAAGGAAATGCTTGAGGAACCTGTATCCCAGCCTCGCTGCACAGAGACAGGAACAAGGCAGTGAGCCCAGGGTTATCCTCAGGGTAACAAAAACTAGCTTAGTTCAAAGATTACAGACTTCCCAGATCTCCTGCATGAGGGAAAGGCTTATATATAGAACAGAAGAGAGTTCACTTTTAGTTGACTTCTGGAGGATTCAGTTTTTCCCTCTTAAGCCATTCTAGGAATAAAATTCTTCCAAGAACTTAGCCTTCCTGAAGATATGTAGGGTCCTACACTGAGGACTGAAATCTATTTCCCCTTTTTGGGATCAATTAAGTGTTATGAATCAAGCAAGAAAGTAAAGTTACTCTCAGGAAAGGGTGCATGTGTTGCTACAACTTTTCAGCAAAGAGTTAGGTGAGTAATAAAGCTGCAATCAAGTGGTGATGCTGAGACACGGCAAAGCACTGGCTTGTTCTCTTTCAATGAGGTTATTTCGTAAGGTAGATTGAGTTTATTAAGCAAAGAAAGTAACTTTTTATTTTTCTCTTTAACTTTGTAAGTTCTCATGTTAGTCTTAAAAAATCTGTTCTTCCAAATCTGCTTGCTGAGAGCTGCACAATAGCAATATACACTGTGTTAACAAGCCATCTGACCTCTTTAAATATGTGCCTATGTAGTCTAATAATGTTAAAGAAAGGGATTCAGATACAAATGATAGACTGTTTTATATCTATAGAGAGAGAGAGTCCAGTCATTAGGGATGTGGGATATGGGGAGAGACACACGGCTGTGTAGGTCTGGATTAGAAAACAGCTTCCAATTGCTTCTGTCTTTGATGCTGTGGAATTTATTGGCTTTGTTCTTGTAAAATCATAGGGGAGCTGGTAGGGAAGAAATATAAATCTGTTTGAACCCCCAGAAACACCAGGTGTACAGGATTCAAGTAAAACCTTTAAAAAGTTCATATCAAGCAGACTCTATGAAGCATATAACTCTGATCTATTCTTCCCCGGGTAAAAATTCAGTGAAAGGGGAAAAAAATTATGCAGTGTGTAAGTACAGAAGGTTTACAATTTTCCCTTCTGTATTCAACATTTAAATTGGATGGACACAGGCCAGTGGCTGGAAGAGTAGAAGTTACATGGGACAAGTTAATATGCATTGGCACAGAGCTTTGTATTCAGCCTCGCTTGCATAGCTCCTGCTGTTGTTATTAAAAGCTCTGCATATCCATTATAAGAGCCATGTACTTCAGCAATCCATGCTGTGGAGAGTTTTACTGAAACAAAATTATTACTTTCGTCTAGTAATGACTTTTCTAAATCCCCTTTTCTTACCATAGCAAAGTTATTTAAAAAATGTGATTTGTCCTGCAGCTTCAGACCAAAGAAACATACATATATAAACAACCACACTTTTTCTTCTCCTCCATTTCTGTACAACTACAGTATTTAAATGCCTTAAAACCATTGCTCCAAGTGGCTGCTTAGTGTGCCATTTCCATATTTTCTATCAATTACTGAAATAAAAATATTCTGTGCTTCTTTTGCTAACCACAAGCCGAATACTAGCTTACCACCATGAAGGTTTGTTTGCTAATGCTTTGCTGTTATGAAGTTGAAAATATTCTCCTTTTTATGAATTGCAGTACCTGTGGTTGGATCTATTCTATTCTCCTTTTTTATTCTTCCTCCTCTTCTTGTGTATGCATCTTCCTGCTCCAGTATCACTGTGCACTTTTGCCGTTTGATTCTGATCACATGGCTGAGTTTAGCTGAGCATGACAATCCTCCAGTTCCAATGATAATAAGTATTGTGATCATGGTTAGACATGTACAAAGGAAACATAACCAAAAGAAACACCTTTCTTTCTTTCTTTCTTTCTTTCTTTCTTTCTTTCTTTCTTTCTTTCTTTCTTTCTTTCTTTCTTTCTTTCTTTCTTTCTTTCTTTCTTTCTTTTCATCTTCAGCAGAAAAAATAGGAATAATTTCTGTTCTTTCTGGAAAGTAAGCAAAGATTCTGACTTGAAGACTGCACATGGGGTAAGAGTTAACCACAAATTTGTTACAGCTCATCTTCTCTATGTGAGTGAGGTATCTGAGGCACTGCTGAAGTCTGTGAAGATCTATTCAATACAGCCAAGAGGGCTGAAGAGGGAAGGATGTCACCTTTGGTTTTACTTTTGTTAAGCTGTCTTCACCAATATTTTTTATGCAACTTTGCTCCCTTTCTCTGTTATCTGCTACCCCAGACATCCTGCCTGTAGTGATGCAATGTAAGGAGAGTTTTGCAGCAGATTGGATGTGCCCACACAGGAAGACAGGACAGCAACCCTCCCTTAGCTACTGCTTCTCTCTTCCACTGTTGTTCCTGCTGCACCAGCTCTCTGATTGCCCCCATCCTTTGCCAAGCTGAGGTAATGCTGCAGAGAGGGGCTGAACTGAAGGGTCAAAGCTGGGAGAGGATCAGGACCTCAAGGTCCTGCAGTGCTGGTCTCCATCACCCACAGGTATGACCGGGAGAGGGGATGCAGTTCTGGACCGCCCTGCCGCAGTCACTGCACAAACAGGAGCAGCTCAGACCTATTCAAACTGAATTTACTTTACTCGTGCTGTCTACCAGGAGCAGTCCTGACTCATGCTGTGTTTGAATCATGGCAAGGCATTTCTGAAAGAGTGGGAATTGGCACAAATCAAATGCTTATCAAGGATGTGAGAAATGAAACACTGTAGCTACAGCACAGAGCTTGAACTGGTTTCGTTTCCACCACAGACGCACCCCAACAGACCAAGACAGCAATGCACACTTCAACATGCATCCACATTGGCTTTTTTTTTTTTTAAGGGTGGAGGAAATAAATTGATTCAATTAAAAATGCACTCAAAGAATATAGGGATTTTCTTCTTTCTTGTCTGTGGAAAAGGAGGAAAAGAATAAGCACACTGGTTTTTCAAAGAAACCAAGCTTAAAAGAACTTTTGTGGGGAAAAAAAAAGGTGAAAGAAAACACAATCATAGCTTCAGAAAGGATCAAATAAAATATTAATTTCATCCTTTCTTGTGATTGAAACTATTTGCTACAGCAGTATCCACTGATTTAATTGTTCCTAAATTACATTCATGAAAATTGTTGTATTGGTGTGAAAAAGCCAACAGAAACAATTTTAATAGTTAAAGGTTACCATTAAAATGTCTTCTGGGAAATTATTTTCTTGAGTTCTCATGGTTTTCTGTGGCAATGTGGAAAAGTGTTTGGTGCATATGGGAATCCAGGTATTAAGACTCTAGTTGTGTCAAAATTCCAAACAAAATTGACTGCTTCACTTAAACCCATAGGCATTTCTTGTACAAAATAGTTAGTTTTATTTTTTTCAGTGGCTTTACATTTTGTGTGCAAAATATATTCTTCAAATATGGATAGTAGCACCTATACCAAATGCCAGTTTAATCTGATATTATAGGGAAATATGAAGTTTCCTTCCCATCTGTTTCATTGGAAGCTCCTGCAAATTCTACTCCCTGAGAGAATTTTGTCTGAGAATTGTGGCTTGGTTTATGTTAATTTAGGTTCTTGTTAGTGCTCCATGGGGCCGAATCACTGTCGTGTCTGATAAGTTTCCCTGTTATTTGTGGTGGATATGTACGTAATTGAGTTTCACCTGGGGTAAAAATTACGTTATTTATTGCTGTTTCTAAAGTATTCTGGGTGCTCAGAGTTAAGTCATGCAAAAGCAAAACATGAGAACTGAAATCTTGAAATCTTTCCCATGTGTGTCTGTTTCATAGAGAGAAGTGAGATAAAAAAAAAGGGAAAACCTCTTTGTTCAAATTGTTGGGGGTTTTTTTCCTACAATTCCATAATATTCTGTTTACTTTAGAATGATCCTTAACTCTGTAACCTGAGCATGCAGTCAGTGCTACATGGATGTACTTGCATTGTTCTAATTTTAATTTCAAACAGTTTAGAGATGTATATTGACAATTATATTCTGATTACCAAAAATCTTGACAAGGAAAATTGAGGAAACTGAGTAAAGTGGCAAGCCTGCTATCACTCTAGTGCTTGTTTGATCACGTCTCCTCAGGTTTCCAGAAGCCTACTTGCACAAATCACAAGAGCTCTATGCACTTTTTGCATCCATTGTGTTAATTATACAAGTGACAGAAGAGAAACTGCATAACTAGGAAGCATCAGTTCAGTGCTCTTAACAGCAAATGAGGGAAATTTGCAGAAGCAGAAGAAACCTAAGTGTCCCAGTCATTCCTCCACCATGCTGATGCTACATCCAACTATTTTTTTCATACATATATCTTGCACTTTCTTCACTTTGGTCCCATTCAATGGTTAGGACTTGGGAAAAACAAATTAACAGTGGGAGTGAAAGGGAAAAGTAGAGCTAAGCCTCATAATCAATTACTGTCCTTCAGAGAAAACTTGAATTCAGACCTTTTTTATGGAGTTGAGTTTCCTAATTTGCATGTGAGATCCTGATAATTTAAAGATCATGGTTTCCCACTCATAGGAAAATCTCACACGTTTGTGCAAACCCTATTAATGGCAATACTACTCTGCAAGCCCAAATGTTACATTTTGAGGGGGTTTTGGTTTTCCTTTCCCAAACTTCCACATGCTTGATGTTCTGGATGCAGGAACAAGAGAGTGGTTGAAATATGCATCTATTGTAGCAGTCATTCTTCATTTTCACATGTATTCCCCACTAGCAAAAAGGTTATGACGTAAATCTCTGTGTGTAAAAAAAGAAGGAACTGTGATGTGCTGCAATGTCTCCGGTCGGGGCACCTGGTGACCTCTCGCAGTTCCAGGGCCTGGCCGGCTGCTTCGGGGGCTCAAGAGGGCTGGCGAAGGTCCAGCAGGGGTTCACCTAGTCCACCGATGGTACAGGCATGGTGAGGAAGGAGAGATAAACGGAGGGGCTTTCCCAGATGGTTTATTCGGGCACCAGGATTGTGCCAGGGAAGCGCTGGCACGGGGAGCTACAGTTACATATATACCAACACAAGGGGGCGGGGGACGGTACAAACATCCTATGAGGTAGGAGCGGGGGGGTTGAATTTGGCGGGCTTTGTATAGGATTGCGAAATCCAGAGCCCTCCAGGGGGAGAAACCAGAGCCTGACCATGAAGAAAACCGAAATCTGGCCAACAGCACACTGCAACAGTGACGGTCACTTTCTCTTGCCTACGTCCATGCCGGCAGTCACACCAAAGAGCTCCCCTGGCAGCTGCTGTGACCCAGCTTGTGCACACCTATTCCTGTGTCAGAGCGACTGGGGCACTGAGATTCCCACTGTCCTGCTTGTCAGAAGCCATGCAATGAGCCAATCACAATAATGCAAGAAACACTTGCTTTGCTTTTACCAAAACATATGAATTTTAGCATGTTTCACACTCCTGACTGATCTGGGAGAGCACAAGGGAGTCCCTCACAAGAGCAGAGCGTGCTGAGATTCACATCTGGTGTAAGTGGAATACATGAATATGAGCCCTGTCATAGGCCAGTCATGCTTTATATCTTGTCTAATTTTCTAAGAAAACCAGATTCACTCCAACACCATTTGCACACTCTTGTGGTGTGTGTGAATGCTAAGATAATGATTCAGGATAAAAAGGCATGAAACACTTATCAGTGCACATAGATCTTTAGTCTCCCCTTTTGTAGGACCAGAATAATGAAGGAAATTACCTGATGCATTGCAACCACCTTCCCAGAATGACAGATCACAGAATCACAGGATGGTTGAGGTTGCAAGGGATGTCTGGAGTTCATCTTCTCCACCCCGCCCTGTTCAAGCAGGGCCACCCAGTTGCCCAGGACAGTTTTTTGTAATATCCTCAAGCATGGATATTCCACAACCTCCCTGGGCAACCTATTCCAGGGCTTGATTAGTCTTACAATAAATAAAAGGGGTTTCCTGATGTTCCAATGACATCTCCTGTGTTTCATTTTGTGCCCATAGTCTCTGGTCCTGTCACTGGACACCACTGAAAGCAGCCTGGCTCTGTCCCCTTTGTGTCCTCCCTTCAGTTATTCACACACATCAGAGGATCCCCCTGAGCCTTCTCAAGGCTAAACAGCCCCAGCTCTCGCAGCTCTTCCTCATAAGTGAGGTGCTCCTTGCTTTCATATAATGGAAATGAAAAACACAAAGAAGTGGAATTCACTAAGCATATGTCATGAGATCTTTTTGGCTTAAAAACATTGTTACATTTGTAGAACAGCCAAACACCAAAGGATAGTAGTTTTTAATTAGTCCAATTCATTTGCTCAGTAGTTCAAGTGTATTAACAACATGAAAATCATCTTTTAAAAGGTTCAGAGAAGGACTCTGTCTCATTGTATTATGTCTTTCTCATTTCAACAGAAACCTCTCCTAGAACTTCCCCCGGCTACATCTTGTTGCTCTAGTCATTATTTTTTATAATCTAGTATTTCAATACAGGAGGGAAACACAGTGATTTTTATCCTTTGTTGTTAAAACACACACGGGATCTGTATTGGATGCAGACAGCCTGGCCTTTATTGCTCATTCTGGTTTGTGCCATTAGGAGAAACTCTTCACTGGCTGGTGTTTCACTCTGTCACTTTGTTTCACTTTGTTTATTTTTCCATTCTCACAGTAATGACTACTGAATATTTAGACAGAAGAATATAAAGCAGTTGCAGACCTACTTTACAAAAGGAGATCATTGTACAAAAGAGGTCAGCAGTGGGCCATACCGAGGCCACTCTCCCACTCACAGCATATAAAAAAATGGGCTTCTCTTAGATATTCCCTATTCTGCTTCAACAGACATACTTCATATCAGGGTTTCCTTATCAGAGAAATATCTTTGCTTGATAAAGCTGTTTTGGTTAGGAGCTTTGGAAGGCTAAAGAAAAGGTGGGTGTGATCTTAGTGTTGCTTGTTGTAACATTTGTGTGGTAAATCAAGATGCAGGTGTGTGTGTGTGGGAGTAGCTTGTTGCCACTGCTTGTGTAAGCTGGGGAGGGAGAGGAGATTAATAAATCAATCTCACTCATGTCTGTGGTCTTTTGTAGGGCCAGAAAATCTCGCCAGATGCAGCTATAATGCATCCCAGGTACCTCCTGGTTTGTGCGCTGGAATTCGAGTCAGACTGCGGTTAAACGGTAAAATAAAGCATTCCTCCACAAGCAGACATTTAACCACTCTACTGTAATTTTGTCCCAGAGGGCAGCTTGGCAAAATGCTATTAATAAGGGAGTGTAGCAACGTGGAGAGCTTCCTGGCACAGCTTCTGAATACTGGCTGGTGTTACGCAGTTGTAACTGGAGCTGTTTGTAAATGTTGTGGTACAGCTCTGTTCCTTTAGAAAGCTCAATCTGAAATCTTCTGGTCACAGCATTTGTTGAACATCTTCCACCAAACGCAGTGTCTTGATTTCCTGCCATCTGCTGCAGCCAGTGGCTGACAGGGCTCCAGGCATGGATGTCCTTACCAGGGCATGGATCCAGGACCTTGGGTTGCTGCAGTATTGTGTCCCTGGGACTGCGGCAACGTGCCATGGGCAACACCAGGGAATGAGGGACTCCAGGGACTCTGGGGACTGGGACACACCAGCTGGGGGGTGATTAGGCATAGGCAACTACAGACAGTTAGCAAAGGCATCAGGATTAGGGAATAAGATCATCAGCTCCAAGGGAAAACCCAGAGTCCGCTACAGGGTTTATGGATTTTTCCCTCTGGATTGCTGGGGATGGGTGTAGGTAAAAGAGCAGCAGGAGGGTTTGCACCTTTTTGTTTGGAGAGGAATTTGTACTTTGTGTGCATGTAAATCCTTGCAATTTTAGCAGGATTCCATTCAGAATAGAGGACTCTTCTGTCGTTCAGTCACTACTAAACATCTTTCAGCTGCCTGTGGTTCAAGGCCATCACATGTAGCACTAGTTTGCATTGCAACTGTCACTGCAGCCTGATTCCCCAACAGGATCAGACTTGTTAGGGCTTAGCAAATGGAGAAAAGGGCAGAATATTCACTGGTTCCACTCTGCCTGTAACCTGAGTGAGCTTTTCTATCATTGCTACAACAACGAATTTTCTTGCAGTTAGAATGAGGGCAAAATAGTGAAGGAAAAGACAGGCACCAAAACACAACATGCCATAAATGCATAGCTTGATAGGAAAGGCATACCAAGTACCTCTCTACTCCAGGAGGTTTAGATTCCTAATTCTTTGAAGTCTCTGTGTATTCCCACTCTGACTGCCTTCTTTGAGCACAGTACACTTCAGGAATCTTGTAAGATGGGCTTAGAAAGAAGCATTTTTTTTTCATATTTAATTCTCTTTATTGTATAGAGCAGTGAACCTCCCCCAGTCACACCTGTGTTCTAATTCCTGCATTAGTTACAGCAAAAATATCACTTGGATATTGTTCATATGTTGAAGATTTCACATGTTGGATAATTTGTCACATCCTTCATCAAACTTCTGCAGTGATGAATCATTTATATTGTTTAAATGTGAATTTCTAGTCTGAATTTGCTTCTGGCTGTTAGATCTCACACATGCTATTTCTGATCTGTTAAATACATACTGTCAGAGGTGTCTCCCTCCACAGCACCTTGCAATACCAGATCTTAAACCAGCAAAATACCAGAGGAAAAGGGCTCTTTTAGTGTTTGTGGTACATGTACCTTGCAGGCTGATTTTTCCTCCTATCTTTGTTCATCAGTCTGAAACCCTTCCAGTCAAAGCTGTCCATGAACAGCAGCTCTCATCAGCCTTGTAACTTCCCTGATTTCCACTGTAAGGCAGAGGCAAAAAGAAACAAGTGTGAAAATAAACCCTCTGGGTATGTTTTTCTCCTCACCTCATCTGCAGAGGGAGCCTGGTGAACTTGGGAAGCCAGGCAGCTTTTAGAAACATGACTATAAGCGTGATGGATCCCTTTTTACGTGACACAGGCTGTTCAAAGGACAACCAGTACATAGATACCACAGTGATTGGCACTCTCAAATGCAAATCTAGGGAACAAGTCCAGCATGCCTAAAACCCTTGCTTTCTGGTTGTCAGCTGTGACATTTTAAAGTGCCAGCATTGTAAGTGCACTAGGGAGGGTCATGGGAACCCTGAAATTTTTGGCTGCAGCCTAACTGAGTGATCCATCGATAATTTGCCATTATTAAGGCTCATTTAACTTTCCATCTTGGATCTGTCCAGGCCCATGCAGCAGTCAGAGGTCCTTGGTTCAGCTGAAGAGCAGCACCACAGGGTGAGCCCTCAGCATTGTGGGGGCTGGCCACAACCACGGAGGGATGTGTGCCCACTGGTGGTGGCTAAATGAGAGGGAAGTGCTGGCACTGGCAGGCTGAGGGGCCAGATGTGCACCTCCAGCCCTGAGGAATCCAAGCCAGGGACGGAAGGAAGGGGACCCGACGTGATCCACAAAACCAGGCAGTGACCTCATTGTGTTTACAGTGGAAAGCAAATGAGAAAGGAGAAAAACAAGGCAGCAGCATTATTATAAGTATAGTTTTTAGTGTTGTACATGGTAAATACTAGAGGTGGTGAGGGAGTCTCTGCTGGCATTTTGTGGAAGGGTTTGGTAGAGTTTCAGTGTCTTTCTGTATCTCTTAGAACACAAAAAAATGTTGCCTCTGACTCTCTTCTAAAGAATCTCTATAAGATCAGCCTTCAGTGAAGCATTGTATACATGAGCATTGCCAGGGATGTCCAGGGCAGGGTGGAGTTCAGAGCACAGTGGGCAGCTGAGAGAAAATGCCTGATTCCAAAGCCTTGGAAAAGTAAGCCAAAAACTCAATGGAGCCAGATCATAGCTAGGGCAAATCTGCCTATTGTCACCACCTGCAATGAATTAAATTCTGAATGCCTGCTGGAAACTCAAGACAACCCATCAGCTATAGCTATACTTGATCAAGGCACAGAAAAGTCCTTTTCTTTCAGGTTCTTTTTGCATTTTTTAGGCAAAAGGCAGCATCCAGAGAGGCATCTCTGAATCCATCGACTGCAAAGCAGGATGGACCAGAGATCTCACAGAGGTCCCTACAAATGCAGCTGAATTTCCTTGTCACTGGACCAGAGCCTGAAGATACCTATGAGGTGATGATCCAGTCTGTACAGAGGAGCCAGACATCTGAGGTTTGTTCTCATCCGAGGTAAAATGTCCTGCAAATTTAGGTGAGCATCCTCATTACTGCACTGTTGCATTCAGCTACAAGGGGATAAAATCTCTTCCCCTTCCTCAAGTTTCTGAATTGCCTTTTCATGTCTAGCGCTTAACAAAGCACTTGCTTTCAGCATCTCCAAATTTATTACTATTTCTTGAATGAACAAAGTCCAATTTACAAACTGCATTAGTTCCCCAAACCCACATACTGAGTGAATACATAATTTTTAGCACGAGGGAGAGGAGAACTGCTCTGCTTTCAAACAAATTGTGATGACACAGGCAAGTCTCTTTGAAGCCACCTAATTCACTGGTATTGTGGATAATCTGTGGATCAGATAAACCTTTTCTACAGAAACTCAGAATTTAGGTTGTGAGAGTACTGTAGTTGTTGCTTTACTTTTTTCACATTGCTATTTTATTGATGCAATATCCTTTTACTTTTCAGTTGTCTGTTATATTTAGATAGTCAACGCTACTGAACTTTAACTCAGAGAGTGCTTGGTGTAATGGGCTCTTATTTCCAATGTACAGATATTTCCTAATACAGTGAGATCCTCAGCACAGCTGCCAAATGCTATTTTCATATTAGTAGTAATAAAAAAAATCTAATTATGGTGAAAATAAAACAACCAAGACTTTCCCAAATGAAAAGACAGTAAGTTTGCTTCTGTGCTTAGAGATGCTTTCCCAGCTGCAGATGGGAGACTGGAATCATGTCAAAGCCCAGTGGCAGCATTGCCCTGCAAATGCAGTTTGCTGTGCAGTAGAATCATAGAATTATTTAGGTTGGAACAGACCTCTAGGGTCATAAGGTCCAACTGTTAACTCAGAACTGCCAAGTCCACCTCTAAACCATGTCTCCAAGTGCCACAACTACACATCTTTTGGATACCTCCAGGGATGATGACTCAAACACTGCCCTGGGCAGCCTCTTCTACTGCTTGACAACCCTTTTGGTGAAGAAATTTTTCCTAATATCCAATCTAAACCTCTTATAAGTACTTTATGGCTGTGGTGGTGGCTACTATAGAAAAAGAAAAAGAGATTTATAGCTGAGAGATGGATAGTTCGATTGATGTAAGCTGTTTTTCTTAGTTACACACACTCCATACTCTGAGAAAGAGCAGTATAATATTAGGAGCCCTTCTTGGACTGGTACTGGGCTGCATTTTTTTGTTTATGGTCTGCTCTCTGAGATTTACAGCGTGCTCCAGCCTGGAGCTTGGCAAGGCTGCAAACACCAGAGTTCAGGCAGGGAATGAGTTTTTATCTCTGAGTCACCAGGACAGGGTGGGTGACCACAAAGCCCTGGGTCCACTCCGCCATAACGCTGAGTCAGGAGTCAGCTCGTGGCACAGGCTTTACACACCCCCAGAGTGCTGAGCCTCAGCAAAAAGCTGAAAGGGGGACCCGGGGGAAACCACAGGAGGAGGCTGCTCCAGCCAGCACAAACCCTCTGTGACACAAACAAGGAAGGCAGAAATCACCGGTAGGATTAGAGATGCATTTGTTTACTTCAAGCACTTACTGTGGGGAAAAAATGCACACCAGAGGAGTAGTAAGCACAAACACACAAAACATGCTCCAGTTTGTAAAATTAATCTCTGAACACAAACATACCAGAGCTATTACAAATTGTAAACCCTGTAGTGTGCAGGGCTTTTCCAGCCTGTTTACAGCCTTCCTTTTTTTGGCAAGTGCAGAGAGATGTGAAAACCCAAAGTTTAAATCATGAAATGAGCCACACAAAAGCAGAGACTGGCTGGTGTAGCTTTCAGCTTCATGGAGAGCAGCCTGTGAGCATGACAGCAATGGCTGAATGGGTATTGAACAAATACTGCTTCTTTCCTCTTTCCTCCTTCCCAGTCCATTATTTGCTCACAGTCCTTTGCTATACCTTTACCTGTTGTCTCTGAAAAATAAATTAATTAATAAATAAATATCCTGCTTTTAACCTGGATGTGTTCCTTCCTCTCATTCACAACCCATCAACTCAAGTAGATGCATGAGAAGATGAGTGGGTGAAGCACGGGCAGAAGCAAGCAGTGCCAGGAAAAGGGGAGCAGATACTGAGGTCATGGGCGTAGCAGAGGAAAACTGTGTTAGATCATCAGTCTATATGGCCCAGTCTTTCAGTCCCTCCAAAGGCTGTTCCTTGCATTGGTGGGAGGTACTGGGATTCCTGGTAAGAGGCCAGCCTGTCTTTGTGTTAACTGCTGCCCAAACTTACACTGAAAGGCTGGTTCATGTCCCAGCCTGGTCAGAACTGCAGACTATAATCAGTCCTGCGCTTTTGGATGCTGCAATGGTAGTTTAGGATACCACTGCCTTTTTCTGTTTTTTATGAACTCTCTCATCAAGCTGGCTATCCTTCCCACATCAGTAAATGCCACACAAACATCGCTCACACTGCTTATTACAACCCTCGAAGCCACTCAGCCCATTTTGCTCCTACCTGATCTTTTACCACATCTCAGTTACAGAAATGATGAACAATAGGTCATGGGCAGCCACAGGCAGCTCAAGGTATTTGCTCAACAGCTTCCCTGTGTTTGCTAGATCTACCACAGGACGTCTAAATATGCCTCAAAATCAGGACAAAATTGCAGGATCTTACCTGGCCTAGAAAAAAAATACAGTCCTAACACCGGGGTTGAGAGACATCCATATCCACAATATAAATCCAAGAGCTTGTAAAATATTTTAGCCATGTCTTTAGAAGTGATGTTTTACACTTGGAAATCATGAAGATAATGCATAATTTGTTTTATACTGCATCATTGACTTCATTCCTGTAGGATGTGTGGCGTTCATCTAATGTAGGTGTGGATTATGAAAAGAAGAAACTTCGGGAAGCAGGTCCCGCTCACAGACCAAGATACTCAATTTTGATGTCTGATTGCAGGTTTTGGACACTTCCCTCTCACCACCAGTGATCTAGTGCACATTGGCCAAGGAGCAATGGAGCTCTCCACGAATTACACACCTTTTTGGTCACCTGGTGAGCTCTGTTGGCATCACTAAACTATTAGGATCCTGGCTTGGTCAGCTGGCTATTCACCGGAAGCCAACGTCAGCTGTGGTGCTCCAGGAATCCTGCCTGTTCACCTCCTGTTCCTCCAGGAGGTTGCCAGGTGTCCCTTAGGGGCTCATCTCTTTTCTCCTCATGTCTTGAACAACATCTAGCACCTCATGTGATAAGACACAGAGATTTCGGCAGCTGGATCACACCCCAATATCTGTTTCATTCTAAAAGGGGACACAGAATGAGTCAAGCAAATCAGTAGGGTGAAACAGTCCCGTGAAAAAGTCCAATGAAGTCTAGGGGTGGCACATACCTGCCCATGGGCAGTCTGTTTTAGGTGTGGGGACCACAAACAGCACACTATCCATGCCTTCAGGAGTTCACAACCCAGCACTGTCATGTATAAATCCAGTAAATGGTTCTGCCTGTATGTTCCAGGAGGAACTGTGAGTAGTGAACCAGACCTGCTTGTGGTTAACAGAATTCTTACAGTAACTCTGGGAAGCTTACATTGGAGCACACGCTGATGCCGAGCTGAATGTTTCCAAATAAGAGCCAAGGGGAGCTGCCTCTTTGCTGCCAACACCAGGATCAAGTCCACATTAATTTTTATGTATTTTTTGTGTACGTTGGCTGGAGGCCATGGTTATACCTGAGGTGTAGATAAAAATCACCAACTACATCTGCTCTGGAGGTGCAAAGGCCCTCAGAGTTAGCTGAATACTCTGCTAACACGATGTGGAATTAAGGGTGACCCTGTACAGCACACGCAGGCAGAGTGTATTATAAGGTCTGATGTACTGTGCAAACGTGGTAAAGGTGGTCCCTGTGTCAATAAATACACTTTTTTTCCAGAAAAAGTTGGGAGATAACAGCTATATAAACAATTTTATGGGAAAGATGACCAGAGCAAAGAAAATGAAGGCAGTCATTCCTGTACATACTGTATATACAACCACAGCTCTCCTTTCACCTGAAAGTTTTGCACACATCTGCAGCTTTATTTTCATCTGTGTTTAGGGATGCCTGCTTTTCTTATAAAATATGTGGGTGAATTCTTAGTTCTAATGAGACCTCTGGGTTCAGTTTTCTGCTTGGTCTCCAGGGATTCACAGCAATACCTGTTACTTTGCTGCTGCATCTTCCACAGATGACTTGGCAATGGCACTCTACATCTTACCTGGATAGCCTGTGACACTGTTCATAAAGAAGCTAAAATTTTATGTGTTAAGAAAGGAACATCTGTTCATAGCTTGGTTAGGATATTTGAATGAGAAAAGGGGAATCCTATCTATGAATCCTGTCAGCATGATGTATTCTTACATACTTGAATAATTAGGTGTTAAAAAAACCCCATGAAAAATCGCTCAAACTAATGATTCAACTTTCACCCTTCAAGTTTTTAGAAGTCTTTGGCTAATTCCAGCCCAAATCTTTTGCTCAGCCTTTTTTGGACAGGCCACATGATGTATTCAGGTGGCAGGAGAGTGCTATAGGCTGTGATCCTTCCCCTGCACGGGACTTCATTCACCCATGTGCAGTATAATCAGTTTGTATATGCAATAGGTTTTAGGTCTTATTTCTCCCAGGCAAGCTGGACTTGCTGCAAGTTTTGCTTGGCCACTGTCGACAGTCACTTCCGATTTGTGTTCAGTCACCTTCTTCCTCAGTGGCCCTTTTAGAAAAGGTTAATTTATCTGTCATTTTCAAAAGTACACTTACAGCACCAAAACATTGAAGAGGATCTCTCCCAAATGTTTTATTTCTCATCAGCAGCTCTGGGACTCTCCAGCACTGTCCTACCAAGGCTGAAGCATGATCATATGTGGTTCCACGTCCCCTCTGCTGCCTGATCCTTGTATCTCCCAAAACTTAAGGCGGGAGGAACACATTTGCCACCTAGCTACCCAATGAGGGAGAAAGCAGCCACCAGTATCTGTAAGGCAGTCAGAAAGAGCTTTCTAAACAGCTGTGACAGCTGTATTGCCCGTGCTAACATGGACCAGCACACCTTTATTCTGGGCCACCAAACCTTTCCAAACCTTAACCAGATCAACATAGCCCAGACAGAAGTCTTTAAAAATGTGAGCAGAAGACATCGTATGTGTAAGGCCCAGCTCATTTTTATGACACATACATAGTGTAGACAAAGACACAGAGTTATGAAACTAGAAAATATTGCGCTGCTCTCATTTACACACACACACATGGTTCAACGTGGACATCATTTAAAGACCATTGTTTTCCATAGTCTCTGTGTTTTCCTGAAGAGCAGGCATGTCATCTAGTAATTTAATGAGCCAAGCTGAATACTTCCAAACAATTTATGAGAAATTTATGAGAAAGCTGTGAGATTATATCAGAATATTAAGCTGGATTAATAAAGATCCTCAGGGCAGCATTTATTTAAATATTTGGTTTTGTGTTAAGACCATTTAAGAACTTATTACTTGGAAACTAAACCCTTAGTGTTGCTAAACTGCAAGTCCTTGCAAACCTTTTTCTGTACAGAAGCACACAGAAAAATATTTAGTTTGTGTTTCCTCTGCACATTGCAAGAAAACCCAGCCCAGTGTTACTGTAGTAATAATAAAAAGATTTTATTCCAGAAGCCACATGATTGCATCTCTTTAACATCCCAGAACAGAATCGCAGCTGAAGTGCAGGGCAGTATGAGTGACTCGGTTCTGTTGTTCCAGCTCATTTCAGTGTTTTAATATACTGGTCTCTAAAACAGTGGGGAAAATCCATGTTTCCCAGTCACCTGCTGGGCCGATGTGTGACTCACTGGCTGAGTGGTCTGTGGAAGGTAGTTATAGTATAGCTGCAATAGTAACAGCAGATCTTGTTACTGTCGTCCCCCATCAAGGACATGAGTAATGTGGAAAGAGACACACAAAGAGAATAAATATACATTTTTCTTCACTTACAGTAAAAGTTGCCATTTTGAGCAGCAGAAGTCAGAATATCTCTGAAGTAATTCATCCCTTTTGTGAGGCACCCTCTGTAACATCAATAACTGAAATTTATTTACCTTATAAAAATTACCTCAGTGCTATAGAAGCATCATTCATGCTGCTACGCTTAAGGTTATGACAGTGTTTCCAGTAAAAACATCACTTTTCAAACACACAGGATTCAGCTGTGCAAATCTAGGAGTCGAAATGAAAGTACGCACGAGGAACAGCCGCTGTGGTGGGACCTCATACGGAGAAATGTACCCAGAAGTGGTTTGGAGCTGGGAGCCTTTACATTACAGAAACTATCAACATGGCAAAAAGGCAGGGGGAGGGAGATTGCTTCCACCCCGCTGGCTCTGCCCCACACGGGAGGCACGTGGAGTCAGAGGGAATGGGAGCCAGTGCTCTCCTCCTCCCCTCAGATCCCAAAAGCCTGCAGGGTACATCCCACCCTCTTATCTCCCAGCCTGGAACCGTTCTGGTTCACATGTAAATGGGTGCAAGCAGGGGAGAGTACTTTTGCCTCTGGGTTGCCTAAGCCCAGCCACCCTGCCCTGGAGCTGTGGGCATCCAGGCAGAGGGAGTGCTCAGGACACAGCGCCTCAGAGACCACAGTTTACAGAGCAGAAGACTAAGGCAAATCAAAAGTGCTGATATTTTATTTTAAAATACTCCCCCACGAACAGTGCTGTCCTTTTTCCGCCAGCAGCTGGTTAGTGGGATGTTTTGTAACAGAAACTGTACTGTGTGGCCTCGTGACCCCTCCAAATACATCTTCATTAGTGCTTTAATTCACATCAAAAGTGTAAATTTGAAGCAAGTCCCCTATTGTCCCTAAATATTGTGCTTTTGGTTTGCTTAGAAAAGCAGTCCCAAGGCACACAAACTGTTTCTTTTCACTAAGCCACAACTGTTTTCCTAAAGCAGAAGATAAGGTCTGGGAATGCTCTAATGCCAAGGGGCTTCCTGGCAGATTACAACTAGTTTGAAGTTTTATCCTTCAGATCCCCCCATTTTGGGCTGGATTTTGGGTAAGGAACACAGTGTTGATACTTGCAGGTTACATCTCTGATTTCCTGGAGGACTTTGTTTTGCTGGATTTTTTTTTTAAATTAAGGTTGCTGCTAAAGCAAAAATATCATCATTCCCTGAAAATCTAAACTTTTCAGCTGACAAAAGACAAAAAGACACAAAAGAGATATATTTTGATTGATGGTGCTGAAATACAACATGTTGAATTGTACTAAATACCTGTCAAATACTAGCTTTTTAAAATTCTATTCTCTTGAAAGGCGATGGTTTTGGTTGCTTTAGCAGATGATCAATGCTTTAGCTGCCTGGGGAAAAAAAATTGTACTTTTTCTATACTTTGTATACTGTTTCCCTAAATCAGGGAAAAATCTCTTCTGCCATTGCTTAGGTTACAATAGCAGGTTACAATTTCTCTTTATATACATTTCTTAGCATATGTTCATAGTAAATTCAATCCATACTGATGTAGTTTCACTTAGAGTCAGTAGCTGGTGAAAGGATAAACCTACTGGAGAGCACTGCAGGTGTCCAAAAAGGCAAGATATGGTTCCCTTAGGGAACTGAGCAGCAGTTTGAGAATTGCTGTGCCTGCTGGTGTAAATATGGAAACCATCAGAGAACTAGGGATACATCAAAGATCTGACCAAACTTTATTTGACTAAAGAGAAGTATAATCAAACCCTGACAATCTGCACTTATGTGGTTGTTGTTGGCCATTTAATAACATGTTAACTAAGCACAGCTGACTAAAACGTCACTAATTGGTTTAACATATATAGCCTGCTTCTCACACAGTGCAATATAACATCTGAGGGTACATGTGTTTCATATCTGTCTTCAGAAGCTGTGTGTGAAGGTTGCAGCACTGTAAAGCCCCAAAGTTTGTGAAGGTGTCACATTTATGAACAAAGTATGATACAGGTCCTGCTATGTGAAATTTTCAAATAGAAATTGCTTTTTACTCATACATACTCAAAATCAGTTGAAAAGGTTTCAGGTTTGACCCCTGGGATGTACACTGACATAAGCTGACCATACAGGCTGGCTAACTGTACAAGGGATTGCAAGCAGCAGATAAAGTCTCTTGAAACTGGGATAATGAGACAATAGCACTCTCCAGCCAACAGAGACAAAAATGACTAAAAGGATCGTGCTACCTAATACAAGATACACTTGAGAGGGCTCAAGCCTTTGCAAGACCAGAGTAGGTTGCAGCCCTGCGGCTCAGGGAAGATCCCAGGCAAATGCAGATCCTTCCCTCCATGTATGGGAGGCTCCAGTGTGTACTCTGTGTGGAAGGCAGCCGCATAACAGCATCTTACAGGTAAGAAAATGAAGCCCAAAGTACTTCCCTGTCTTTCTGGCCCTGAGTCTGTCACACAGGCAAGACAGTAGGGCGGTGCTCTCATCTCCAGTGACGTCTTCTTGTTTCCCCTAAGAAATTGGAAATTACTCTCTTAATGGAACTCTACCACTGAGGGGAAAATCAACATGGTTGTAGTAGTTGCTCTGAACTTACATTCATCTTAACATCTGCTGCCTTAGAATAAATAAATTTGATAATTAATAGTAATATCCCATGGGAGAGCAATGCCAAGGCTGATCAAACGTTACAAACCCGGTAAACCTCTGACATCCTTCTTACCAGTTTGCTTAATGGGTCAAATAATAGCTGTGTCTCTCTGTGAAAGGAATAGCTTTTAAGTTGTTTTTTTCCCCTGAAGATGTAAAGCAATGGGGACACTCCTAAAGAAACTGAGTTTTTCCTCTTGCTTGTCCTTGCCGCATATTTGCTAGAACCAACCTTCCCACTTGGCTCCCTTCCTGTGAGGCTGGGCGGAGCACGTGGGAGGGAAGGCGTGTTTGACATTTAGTGCCGCCAGGCAGGGCCCCGGGAGTTGCCTTTCACTACGTGGGGAGAAAATGCGTTTTTGGGAGTTAGCTCACCCACTGTTACCATATGTAGAAGGGAAATGATGGGGTGCTGACTAACACTGTGGGGAAGCTTGGAAAATCCTCTGAAAACTGAAATTGGAGACTATCTTAGGCATTTCCTTCACCTCTGTCTTTTAGGTGCTTTCTCTTCCCATCTGCTCAGCCTACAATTGCTTCTGTGTTCTTTCTGCCTTCTACATTGCTTATTTTGGGCTTCTGCTGGAAACTGCCTTGAAACTAGAAAGGTGTTTGTTTTAAGCTAGACAAAACATTGGAAATATATGACTCTAGAGTGACAGAAAAAGACATAACTATTTCAATTCAGAGTTTTCCTATTTCTAGCTTCCATTCTTTTCCCTAAGTTAAAAATGCATTAAGAAACATTTAGAGACATTTTTAAAAGTGTACAATTTTATGCCTTTCTTCTCACAGAAACCAAAGGGAAATCACCACTGACATTAACAGAACAAAAATAGAAACACTATTATCTTATGCAAGGATGTTTTAAATTTCCACTTTTTGGCACAGAAAGAGAAAGACAAAATAGAAATGGCCACAAGCACACACATTATTGTTGTTATGATTGTAGTTTTAAGTTATAAATTATAATTGCTAGGCATACTTCTTCATTTCTATACTTCTGGTTATCTTGTAGATAACCTGCCAGTGTGTTACCAGGACAACCCCTGAGGGAAAAGATCTTCTTCAAAAGCAATTACATGGAGAGATTACTCCTCAGAGAAAAGGAGGAATGACAAAAGACAGAAGCCTTTCATAGAAAATCACAATAAAATGGATGTTAGAATCCCCTTGGCCAGTTCTATGTCCCTTAACCTTATTTTTCCCCAATATGTTTTCTTCCTCCTCCTCCCATGGCTACTTTGTAATAGCAGAACAATAACTCCTTTTTTCTTCAGGGTAAAAATGTCATTTATACTGTTGGGAGGAAACTGCTTCTCCTCAGCTGAAATTTCAGTGACATTTTTAATCTGTTAAGTATTGGTACGTAATGTTTACAGCGATGGTGTGCCATGGGCAATTTAAACTTATTTACTCTCCTTCTAAGCTAAGTGTAGGAAGCTTTTAGATGTGTAATGAACAACATACAAAATGCCAGTTTGTTTCAAAGAACTGCATTTATAGAAATTACATGCTGAAGTACAAAGGAGAGTTTAGCAGTGCTCCCCATGCTGTCTGTCAGGAAGTTCCAAGTCTACGGAAGCAACATCTGTTTCCCCCTTCTGAGGCCATTTCTCTTAGGTTTGATAGCGTGGTAAAATGTCAGTCCTCACCCCCAGGCTGGTGTACACAGTGCCATACCAGGGGCTGCAGGTGAATAGTTTTTCTTGGGAGGATGTCCAGCATGCATCCTTTAACTCTTGGCAGATTTTACCAGTTTGGTCCAACTACAAACACCTAGGAATCATTGTTTAAAAGCACAACGAGATCTCATGATTTGTCTTTTGCTCTACTGTTTTGAACATAATGTTGGGATATATTATTAAGTAGCTGACCACATGGAAATGAATACTTGGATTATGATCCTGTCTCTCTCTGGGATGTGCAGGGAAATTATCTTAACTGTTTGCCTAAGATTTGATTTCTCATTTGTGTTTGCACAGCTTCTAGCACAAAACTGTAACCATAACTTTGATTGTAAAAATAAATCTAACAGACGACAAAAGCTGTGAATCCTTGGAAATACAGGGACATATTAAATAATATACCATTTTATAGGTGAAAATATTCACTTTAGAAAGGTAAATTCTTTTCTCCTTTATTTTTCACCTTTTGGAAAACTGTTTTATCCATAAGCTCATTGCATCTTTCTTAAACATCTGGCAAATGTCTTTTAGGGATGGCCTAAAATTGTAGAACAGAGAAAATACAAATAGCATAATTATGGCTTTATTTTGGTCAGCTCATGAAATTGAAGGATTAGCTGTACGGGCCAGCTGTTAGTCAGGGAGGTGGCTCAAGGTCAGAAGGTTATTCTCTTGACTCCCAAGAAGATCCTTGGACTAGAGAGAAGAAAGCTTCAGACAGTAGCAAATTGATGTTTAACTTAATCTCTTAAGAAAAGAGAGTTTATGGGATTGCTTATGTAAACCTACACATTTTGTCTTATCCCCTTCCTCACAATAACTTTTGAATCCATTTGTGAAATTCAGTGCATTTCGACAGAGATGTGAAGTTCTCAAAGATATTTTATCTCTTCATGTATTGAGGCAGCTGACTAAAGGGGGAAACAGTATTTGTTTTCCACTGAGTGAAAGACTTTATTGGAGGCTTAGATTCACCAGATAGGGTGAGACATAATGAAGATGCCCATTAAAGGCAGAATTTCTGTCAAAGCTCACCCTGGAGACCCCAGCTGTGAAGGATCCATCAATAAGAAAACAGATTTACTTAGTTCTAAATGTTACTGTGGAGGAGGTGCAGTAGTACAGATAAGCAGTTCATGTGAAATAGGCAGCGGTGTGTATACAGAGGTGGGTGCAGTTTGCTGTGATCTGGCTCATCCTGTCCTTTGAGCTGACAGAGGCAGCCCCAGAGCAAAAGTGTGCTAACCATGTTAATGAAGAGATTTCTTTGAGCTGATGTCTTCCTTCCAGCAAGGCCTTTATTATCTCAAACACAGAATGATATCCTTACATTTGATCTACATGGGAAGAGAAGTGAATGCTCAGAAAACAATTCCAACAGACGCTGTGATCAAAGCTCTCTCCATTTCAGTTCAGTGGAGTGCTTTAACCACAGCTTTTTTAGTGGCTTACATTGAGCAGAAGTTTTATCCTGCAGCAGGAAACGGCTGATGCTTAAATCAGGAATGATGTGAAAATGGGCATTTGGGGTTTTTTTCTGTTGAAAATTCTGGTGTCCAACAGGGGAAGAGTTTTAACTGAAAAACTGCTTACTGTCCCTTTTTACTCCTCTCTCTTCTGAAGTGTCCCCATAATGATCTCTCTTGTGTGTTACTTTACTCACTCACCTTCCCCTGCTTTTTCCAGTGCTCTGATCTTCCTGGAACTAACCTTCCTCAGAGGCAACTGCAGTTAGCAACCAACTTAGCTTATCTCCTCTTTTCTGTTTCTTCTGGAGACATTCCCATTTACCATCATCTTTTGCTTCTTGTGTCTGAAGTGGCCTTGTGGGACATTCCTATCAGGCAAGCCCTGTACATCCATTCCATACTGCTTTTGCAGGGCTGAGTCTGCTCCAGGACCTGCAGGGACACAAGTGCAGGGCAAGACTCTGACTCTGACCGACCCCAGAACTGCATGACCTCACCTACTGTGGTGACGTGAGTGCTGGGAGCAGGGAGTGAGATCAGGAGGAGGCAGGAAACACCCCTTCTCTCTGGGAAGTGAGTGGAAGGATCAGCAGGAGCCACCAGATTTGGCTCAAAACTAGAACTGAGAGTCCTGAATGACTTCCTGCCTCCCCAGCAGCCAACGTTTTACTCTGATCAATTTTCTCTATAAGAACATGTTTTTACCTGTGTCACCAACACAGCTTTGATATGTAGTGCACATAAATTGTGTAATAGCATAAAACTTCAGCAAAAAAAAAAAAAAATTGAACTAGAGATGTCAAATTCAGCGACTTTGATCTTTGAACACGGCATTCAAAGTCAGATGCCAAAAGTTAAGTATCTAAAATAAATATGTGGCTGACTCATTAAAAGTGCAGAGGACCTTTCAGTGCTGTTGAAATCTGAAAATTACACACAAAAGCCAACCAGAACCAATGCTTGTCACTCTGCCAAAAAAACAACCAACCAACAACCCACCACCTAATTTAAACAGATCATCAGACTACAACATTGAAAAAATATATTTACATTTATCACTGCAATCAAAAATAAGGAAGGCCATTAAAGTAGTAAAACAGCAAACTGAAGAAATAGTACATAGATTTGCAGAAAAATGGCATTCATTTACACCTGCTGATCTTGTCATCGGTGATTGTGAAGAAGATTATAGATTTTAAGCTTTACCTTACTTACCAGGCATGCAGAAAAGTCCAGGTGTTAATGGAAGAAAATGTGGAAGTTTGTGAATTCTTTCATCTGCTCTCCAGACCCTTGAGGCAGTTTTTACTTAAAAAAACCCTCCCTAAATCCCCTGTTAGCTCTGGAAGGGGGATTGCTTGAGACTGTCCCTGAGGGGTTAGTTCCATGCTTATCTGAGTGACAGATTCCTGGACAATGGGATACATGAATATCCACACTCCCTCTGTCCAAGAGAACAGAAACATAGGAGAACTGACAGAATATAGGAGGAGGACCTTTTTCATGGGATTATCTCAAAGTTTGCTATCAAAACTATCTTCTTTTCTTTTGAGGGTTTAATTCGGGTTTTGCTGTTGCTCCTTTTCATTATGCATGGGATTAAGAAGATTTTCTGTGAATGTGAAAAAATAATAGATCTGCAGAGACTCTGAAACCCACCAGACGTGAAGGTGCCACACATAAGGAGAGGCAGAGTTTCCTGAGGCCAGGCTGATATGCTTGGATCAGGATTCTTCAGCTGAGGTGAATAGCATTCCTGCAAGACAAATGTCCGTCCCTGTGTTTTCAAGGGGCATTCAGAGAAAAATAAAAATTCTTGACATGGCTTTCAAAGGATTGAAAGAACAGAAATAGAAGTAGGAAATCATGTCCTCTGTGTGGAGGTGAGATGCACCTCACCTCATTTCCGCTATCTAAGGGCTAGGCACTGAGTTTTAGCCAGCCATGCCAGTACTGTGTAGTTTATGAAGAGGCAGGCACCTACAAAGGCCAATTCATCTTCTCCAAGGACAGACGTATATGAAGGATGAGGAGGAAGTCTGTCTTTCATCAGAGACTACTGGGGGAGCCCAGATGATAAGCTAAGGCCAGATGCCTAACCTTTAGACAGCTGATGATAAAGGAGATGAATCCGTGACTTTATCAGAAGATGAGAGGTGATTGTACTGCTGTGTGACCTGACAAACAAACTGGTTTCTGAAGAATATGTGCTATCAATTTTTTTTAATATCAAGCTGTATTCTCTCCTGATAAGAGAAACACATCAATATTTGATACTTAATTCACTGGACAGCCTTTGTATGAGTTTCTCCATTAGTTTTTGACAATTGCTTTTCTGACAGCAGAACTGGAACATGTCTAGCCAAAATTCCTTACAAAAGATGAGAGACGAGAGGATCATGAAAAGAGACAAGCTTGCTATTAAAGTACATGACACCAAATAACTGCTGCTTTAAGGATGAGGGTGTTAAGCTGCTGCTCTGATGTGTCAGTTTTTTAAAGTATTGCAGGAATGGAAAAAAGAGAATGATAGGATATGCTGAGTTGGAAGGGACCCATTAGGATAATTGAGTCCAACTCCTGGCCCTGCATGGGACACCCCAGAAGTCCCACTATGTGCCTGAGAATGTTGTGCAAACACTTCTTGAACTTTGCCAGGCTCAGTGCTGTGACCACTGCCCTGGGGAGCCTCTTTCAGTGTCCAACCACCCTCTGGGTGAAGAACCTTTACCTGATATCTAACCTAAATCTCCCCTGATTCAGCTGCAGGCCATTCCCTTGGGTCCTGTCACTGGTCAGAGAGTGAAGAATGAGGCTTACCAGCACTGCATGCAGTCATGGGAATGGATGATTGGGATGGAGGCTCTTGTTGATCTCAGAACAATCTTAATGGCACAAAACAACATACCAAGCACTAGGGGGCTTTCTTCCATAACCCTCATACCGTTTCAAAGCTAGATCTGAGAACTGCAGAATCAGAGAATCAATGACTTGGATTGGAAGGGACTATAAAAATCATCTAATTCCAACCCCCCTGTTCAGTGGGCAGCGACACATTTCACTAGATCATGTTGCTCAAAGCCCCACTTCCAGGGATGGGACAGCAACAACTTCTTTGGACAACCCGTTCCAGTGGCTCATCACTCTCACAATAAAGAATTTCTTTCCAATATTTAATCTAAACCTGCAATCTTTCAGTTTGGAGCCCTTCTCCCTTGTCTTGTAACTACAGGCTCTTGTAAATAGTCTCTCTCCCTATCCTTCCTGCAGGCTGCCTTCAGGTACTGGAAGGCTGCAATTAGGTCACCTTCTCTTTTCCAGGCTGAACAATCCTAATTGTCTTAACTTTTCCTCACAGGAGATGTGCTCCATCCCTCTCCTCATCTTGGTGGCTGCCTCTGGGTTTGCTCTAACAGGTCAATGTTGTTCCTGTGCTGGGCACTGCAGAGCCGGATGCCTAAGAAGAAGAATGACACAGGCACCTTGAAGTACCTGAAAACCCCTTTTCTTGTTCATAGAGTCCAAAGATTCTCATATGCAGGCCATTGACACCCTAAACCACTCGAACATCACACCTCAGTGCTACTTCCCTATCCGGAGCATCATCTTGCAGCTGTGCAAGACTCAGCTGAAAGGCCTACTTCTCTAAGAGGGTTTAAACACAGGCAGAACTTATTCCATGCCCCACGACAGCTGTGTTAGCCCTAGTAACAAGAACACCTCCTGGTGGCTTCTTACATTACCAGAGGACCTCCGAGTCGTGAGCCATTCCCATGATGTATTTGCATCCAGGATATGTTTGCAACACCTTACCAGCCACAGGGCTCCCTGATAATGACAGTACTTCTAGATAACATAAAAACCACAGGAGCAAATGGACCAGGTACTGTTCTTCACTTTACTGTCATTGAATCATTCTTGACACCCTTCAGCTTAGCACATACTGGCCTTGTGGAACCTTTAGGACTTTTCTCCTCAGAATCATTCCCTTCCTATCAGCTTTTTCAAATTCATCCGTCATGTTCAAAGCTAAGTGGTTTGCTGGGCAGGCAAAATTGCAGCCATGCTCAGTTTCCTGAGCTCGCATGGCAGCCCCTTGTTCTCAGGAGAAGGTCCTGAGCTTTGGACCAGCAAGAAGGAGAAGGTGACTACTTACAGCCTTCAGTCAAGTGTCAGACTTCTCTGGATACAACCCTATGCTCCTGTTTCTATCAGGTAGTTGTGAATTACACACCTGCCACCCAATGTTTTTTAATGAACTTAATTCTCCCCCAGTTTTCTATTGGAAAACTGCTTTCTGCTGTACTAAGACACTTCTGATTTCCACTCCAGGGAATCAGGATGTCTAAAAATAAAGCACTTTTGCATTTAACTTGCAGACAATAAAACCCTTCACTGAGCCTACCTCGTTCCCTATAAATCTTGTCAGTAAAGGAGAGGAACTCACTTGTCAGCATTTACCATCTACAGCTACTTACGGGTAAATCCGGGCAGGTGTGGTGCAGTTTTGGGTTTCCTCCTACAGGCCTGCAGCCATATTATTCTTTGCAAGAGACAGACAGAAAATTTATAACCATGCAATTATTGAATAAGCTGCAATGACTCCTGGGGAAGCCTGTATGTAAAGGAATCTCTGCAGAAAGAGACAGTTTCATCTTGTTTTTATGCTAGTCTTCTGCATTGATAATCAAAGCAATTATATCTACAGAAACATCCTGCCTATTCATTTACTTGGGAGTGTTTCCATTTTTCAGCATTCAGCGGAGAATGTCAAAACTGTATTAAATCTGTTGATTCTCATTCATCTGCTCAACAAAGTAAATTCAATTTCTACAGAATATTTCCCATCAAATGTAATTAGTCCCATTGTAAATAACTGAAACAGCTACAATCAGTTGTCATAATTAACATATTTAATTCTTTTTTTTTCTCCAACTGGGGCAGTAAAAGCTGTTCTGTTCAAAGGACCAGGGCTATGACTTCATGAGACCATAAATCTATTTATAATACTTTTAATACACGATCAAAAATTCTGCAATCATATGAAGTAAAGCACTGATATAGTCTGTGTTTTGGGTTTACTCACTGTGCTGGTCACTTTGCTAATGTAAGTTTGTTCCCAAAAATGTGACTGGCTGACTTAATTCTAGGAGGTTTGCTATTAGCTCTGCTCCTGCTGCTGGGATCCAAGTGGAATTAGCTGCTGTATGATTGTATGTGCCTATCTGACCTCATTCATCCTGAAAATCCATGTGTCACCTCCCTGGACTGGACTGGAGGAGTCAGACAGAGCCAGGACATGACTGTGGCAGCTCTCTGCACGGAGGGGCAGTGAATCTAGTCAAAGACTTTTAATGGACAGTTTTGACCTTTTCTTATAGATGCAGAACTCAAAAAAGGAAAATGTTTATTGGGGTTTTTATTTTTCATAAATGTGTATTTCAGGAAATGTCTATCAGAAAATTTTCTTATAACATTCTGTAACTAAAAAAAAAGGCTTTTAGAATAATTAATTTCTGACTAGAATTTCAGCTAGTAAAACAGATGGTGAAAAATTAGCATTGTAATCACATTACACACTTTTGATATTTTCAGGACATTTCCACTTTCCCAATCTGCATTTGTTTACTGGTATTAAAAGTTAAAGATTTACTCTTTTCATCCTGATCTGTGAAAGGGGCTCCTTGATTTGTTTATTTATCTTTTTTTAAAAGTCTAAATCTTACAGTTTGAGAAAAACAGCTTCTCCCTCGGCATAAACACTCCCCATCGACTTTAAAAGCCTGTCAAACATCTTTCTGTAGATCTGATTTATTGAAGCCATGGCAAAGGTGGACAGCACAACTCTGTGCTTACTTGACCAATTCAAAGGGGGTGTTTATGGGCAGACACTGTGGCCTAGAGGATGTTATCTCTTTCCCACCCCCTGCCAGGATGGAATCTGACACTTCTCACTTCGTTGATGTTTTCTTCTCCCTTGCCCCTGGCTGTGGCTAAGTGATTGTTTATGGCAGATACTTTAAATCATTATCACCTCCTGGGCCTTTGAGCACAGCTACATAATCTGCTGTTGCATCAAGGAAACTCTTCTCTCAGTACAAAACAAGACCAAATGTTTATCTGGTGAGATGATAGTCAAAGTGTCTCCTCTAATATTTAAAAACAAACAGCAGTGTCCCTGCTCTGTCGCAATGAGCATCTGCTGGCTGAAGCTGAGCAGGATTCCCGACACTTGGCAGTGTGTGACACAGACTCCTTCGATGTTTGTTTTTAAAACATTAATAAACATTCAGGAAACTTGGAGGATGGTAGAATAGATGAATAAGCTCCCGAAAACACGGTGTGTTTATGGCACTGCCTGAGCACTTAGAACCCAGGTTTGCAGGATGGTGGTGCCATCACACCAAGGAGAGATTTGCTGTGTCCAGCAGTGACTCCACCAGACAGCTGGGCAGGGCAGAAGGAGGTGCTGGGAGCACCGGGAAGGCCATGACCTCTCTGCCCAGCTCGGGAAACCAAAGCTTGTTGTTGCTCCCCAGGGGAAGATAGGAGTACGAGGGCTGTGATTTGGGATTGTCAGCCAACCATATCCTGGGCTGCATCAAATGATGTTGTTCTCCCCCTCTACTCCATTCTTGTGAGATCTCACTTGGGACACTGTGACCAGCTCTGGACACAAGCCCGTTATGGAACTGCTGGAGTGAGTCCAAAGGAGGCCGCAGAGATGCTCTGAGAGCTGGAGCACCTCTCCTGTGGAGACAGGCTAAGAGAGCTGGGGTTGTTTGGCCTGGAGAAGGGAAGGAACGTAGAGCATCTTAAGGACCTAAAGGGGCTGCAAGAGAGCTGGAGAAGGACTTTCTACAAGGGCATGTAGTGATAGGACAAGGGGTAGTGACTCTAACTGAAAGAGGGTAGGTTTAGATAGATATAATGCAGATATTCATCACTGTAAGCTGTTAAGACACTGGCACAGGTTGCCCAAAGTGACTGCCCCGTCCCTGGAAGTGTTCAAAGCCAGGCTGGATGGGGCTTTGAGCACCTTGGTCTAGGTGGAAGGTATTCCTGTCCATGGCAGGGGGTTGAAAAGGAATATTCTTTAAGATGTCTTCCAACTCAAGCCATTCTGTGAGTGATTTTGTTAAAATAGCCTCTCCCTGAATGCCAGTGACTGCAGTTATGACCTTCCCAGCTCCTGGGAAAAAGAGCTCTTTCAGAGTGGCTTCCACGAACATACCCTGGCTCTTGCCTCCTTGACTGTGCCTCTCACCCTCTTAGTTCTCATCCTCAAGGCAGCAATATTCAGCTTTTTTAAGGGCTTGAAAGACCTTCAGCAGGCTCAGTCAACTGCCACAGCAAACCTCACAGCTCACTAAGGGTTTCTAGTAGTTTTCAAGTAGTTGTTGGCAGAGGACAGTTCAAAGGAAGCAATGGAAGGATCCCTGTCAGTAGACTGGTAATAATTACATAGCTCCTCTTACACACTGAGGCCAGGGGTATATTCCGGGAAGCTTCTATTTGAAAAGGCCTTTGAAAACAAAAGTCTCACCTACTGAAAGAGCTCAAGTGGGTGTTGAGTATTTTCTGAATGGAAATTGGCCTAAATTTCTAAGTCTTAGGAGTCTTAGATCACTTGTTACTAAGTGAATGAGAAAAACACTGTCAAATATTACTGTATAAAACCCTAAAATGAGAATTTGCTTTAGAATCCACATGGAATTTCATATTGGAATTGAAGTTTAATGATTTACTTGGTAAGGAGGCTGGTATTAGTGTAGGAGTTGATGTATAGGCTTAAATTTTCACTGAAATTTAAGTTCCTCAGGGCTTTGGCACTTACCAGAGCTTTTTGGAGTCTTTTTTCGAGAAAGTGGGAGGAGAGAGAAGGGAAGAATAGGGGACAGTGATTAGGAAAGAAATAAGCAGGTTTCAGGGATATTCCCATTCTTCAAAGGGAAGCTTGCTGTCCAAAAACATTATCATCAACAGAAATGTAATGGGTTTACATTTTTGGTTAACCATACAACACAGCTGTTACCTCACTTCACTGTTCAATATATTGCAGGTGTAGTGCATGAAATCACTCTGACATCCAAACTAATCCAAAACATGGTAGCAGGAATAAACACAGCTAAATAAAGAAGTCCTGGTTGTGACTTTGAAAGATTCCTACTGTTGCACTGCATTGAAAAGGTCCAGGGTTGTCAGCACAGCCAAGACTGACTCTCAGCATGGGTGCCTAGGCAATGTTTTAAACAGCTAAAGGGGCTGCAGTTACAGTCAAGCCAGAGGCACAGTAGTTGTTTTGTCCTTTCTATTGTATTACCCCTTTCACAGTAATTGCCCGACAAAGGCAGTACTGGGGAACAGCATAGGAGCATTTTTGTTGACTTTGTTCCTGTGAGCTGAATTAAAGGAAAATCTCTCTGTGCACAGAAGCAGTTAAAAGGTAGCATTGTTTTCTGGGTTGGGATATCAAGGACCAGACATGGACTCTAATGACCTAATGAGATTTACATTTTCAACAGTCAAAGAGAGCTTGAGTCTGGCCCTTTCCTTATTCTTTTGGCTTTGCATTTAATAACCATATTGAATATGTTACCTTTGCACTCGCATCCTTCAGTCGAAGTATTCCTGCTGTTGTAGTTACGTCTCCAAAACCTAACCCAGCAAGTTAAGCCTGAAAGGACATTTAATAACGCAGCTCCAAAACTTTGTGAATTGGACCTGAGCAATCACATTTTCTCTCTTTCAGCTGATTGATTTATTCCTGGATAAATTTCATTCTCCTTGATTTGCCTAAACTTCCTAAGCATTACTCTGCATATTGCTTTCTCATGCTTTATAAATAAACTATTCTCTGTCTTACTGGAGTCTCTGACACAGCCTCACATCGGCCTTCTTTTTGCCCTATTTTTACCTGTCTTTTTTCTTTCTGTCTAATCTGATCATTATTTACCCAGCTTTGCCTTCTCCTTGCACTGCCTCAAAATCTTATATAGTCCATTCCCTTTTGTCTTGCTTTGCTTAGCTCTCCCTTTAATGACCCCAGGATATGAATGACTCCCTTAGAGCGAATCACTCATACTTATCTTTTTACCTAAGCAATTCCAGATCAGATAGTCAAGATGGAGTTATTTTTCTAATATCTCCCTTTTGAAGTTCTAATTCCAGTTTGAACCTCAATGTTTCTAAGGAGATAGAGGTACTAATTACTCCTGGTATCTCTTCTGCTTGCTTTTCTTCACAGCTGTTTGAAGCTTCACTTCTCCATGTTCACATTCTTGAAGTAATTTGAGTTTGTCTTCTCCATGTCTCCCACACCTCCAGTCTTCCGGTAATTTTTATCATCTTCTTGTCCAAGATTGTCAAATTTCTCTTTCTTCAAACTTTTGTTGTTCTGCTGTTAATCAGCCACACACCTGTGTGTGTGTCTTGCTTCAATTAAGGTAAGCTTTAGCTTTTCAGTTTTTTCTGAAGGTACAGATACTGTGTTTGTCCATACCTTGCTTATAATGTTTCCTGGGATCAAAACATTTTTTCATTATTACTGTGTCAGTCACTGTCACTGGAATTATTTTTTAATTCCAGTGTCTGAACAAAAAGGTTTAAAGAATGACCTGATAGTAATTTTTTAAAGCTTTTCTTACCCCAATGCTTTTCCCTCTGGGTATTAAAAGTATATGAAAAAGGCTGATTCCAGACTGAGGAGGGATGATGTTGCAACATGTTCTTTGATGTATAAGCCAGAGGTATGTAGGACTTGAAACATCTTGAGTCAAATATTAATTACTTGAAACAGAGCAGGAGATTTAGAACATTATTTTTTACCACCAATTTCAGTTTGAGAATTTTCTTCCATCAGCTCTTCAGACTATGATTCCTTAATGTTGATACCTCCTGTGAAACTTGATCTACCCTTCAAAATACTGGAATGCTCAAATGGCAAGAAATTAGGATCTGGATATCCAAACTATTAGATTATAGAGTTATTTCTTTTCCTCCATTCAATACTCCTCAGTATGACAGAGAGGATTTTTACTGTAAACTATATTTCAGATTACCCTGACCATTGAATTATAGGGAGCCACTTGCTTTAGGGATGTCAAAATTAATTAACACAAAAGGATTATGATTTTAGTAACGTTTTTTCTAAATTTGGCAATGCTTTTGAAGTGATCAGAACACAATGTATGCAGTAATTGGTTTTTGAAACTCACACAGCTAATTCCATCTAATGTGACTGAGAAACAATCTGACTTTTGTGGCACTTTTTTTGGTAGTAACATATCCTGATCTGTGTAAATCTAAAAGAACCAGAGGAAGAATACTGAGTGCAGTTATTGGCATTTTTATCCTGCTGTTGGCGATCTAGAAGAGATTTGTTTGTATGTTTGGTTTATTTCCCTGCTTATGTAATGGTATTTAACTGTAATAAGGGGGAAAAAAGGTGGGGGGAGGAAGAGGATAAATAGAGAGAGAAAAAAAGAAACCCACATTTGTAGATTACGAACACAAAGTTATTGTGAATATAAATTCTGTTTCCGGCATGACAAAAATTATGCACAAACTCTTTAGTTAACAAGAAGGATTTACAGAAATATATCCTCATTGGAACTTGGACTCTAATATGGCAAAAACTTTAGAGTTTTAATTGCCTTTAAGGAGGGAGTTCTGCTGTACTCAAACTCTTATTTGAAATATGACTTGTTGTGAGTAGGAGAAAAGGGTTATCCTTTCAATTCTACCTTCTAGCTTGATGAGCACTTCTTCTCCCCTGACTGCAGTCACAGCTACTTGTTAAAAGACTCTAATACACAGTGCAATGGAAAGGAACATCAGCTGTGCATCTCTGAAGAACACCATTCGCACTGTCTTAGATCATAACCCAGAATGAGCTGGTGATTTCTCCAGTTCTCATTTGTTTGCAGTATAAAACCACCACATGGTCTGGCACAGAAAGAACTCCCTGTCCAGGGAAAGCTGTGGCTTTTGAAGGGTGCAGCAGGTTTAGTGTGTAATTAAACACAAGGACAGGCTGGATGGCAGCGTTGTTTGTTATAAATATTTAATCACTGAACTAATTTGCACATGGAAGAAATATGTTATTTGTGTTTTCTGCCACCAGATACCTTCCTGGCGTGATTATTTTTTCCTTCTCTTTAAATTCTGTGATCCTTTCTAATGAAGGATTTCTTATTTCCTACCAGTATTGTGGAAACAGTCTAGTCAGAGGATCTATGAGTTTATTGTCTAGATGTTTGCATCATTTAGTAATAAACACAGCTGACACTGTTTTAGCTGATCAAGTCAAATTAAAACTTCCTTTCTCAGCAAACAAACCTGACCTGAAAGACAATAACACCTTGGTCTATTGCATGGCCTCTCATTATTTTCTGAAATTAATGTTAAATGAATAGGATGTTGAAAAGGGTTGTTTTGGCTTTTGTGCACATGAAACTTGATTCTGCCCTGAACTGTTGCATGCTAATTAACTCTTCACTATTGGAAGTCAACGCACAATTACATCTTCTATGTCAGTGTTCAAATTTTGAGGAGGAAGTATTCAATTAGCATTGTCAAATGAAAATGTAGATATTCCCTATAGAGAAGGAACCTTTTGTTGATGTAGAGTCAAGCTGGTGTCAAAGGCACAGCAGGAAATTGCCATTAGCCAATCTGGACTTTCTCAACATGCAGCTCTACATCCCATAATCATCAGCTTCTGAAGGAGAGCAATTTAGGTAGCAAGTCAATCACATCCGTAACTTTGGCCAACCCATCGATGGCATGCATCCACAGATGGGATGAAGATTGCTTACACATTCCAGCTCCTGGACCTACTGCTTGACTCTTTCCTTTATCAGACGTGCCAAACGCCATTGGGAGACTGTTGTTATTTTGGAGGCAAGAGCTTACTGGCTTATCTCTAAAGTTAAACCAGCTGTTTCATTTTATACAGCCTATATTGCAAATATTCATGGTCGCATTCAGTAATTGATATTTATTGCCATGTTCAGGAAATTATATTGTTGAAAATTGGGATTAATATTCAAATGGAAGACTGAGTCATTTGGAATGTTTTTAAGCAAATTTAGAAAGATGTGCTGAGTATGAGTCCACAATTCATTTCCAAAACCAGTCAGTATTGGAGCCATGTGTCATGTTTATCCCATTTTTCCACCCCACAAGTGATGCTCTGTGCTGTGGTTGCGCTCAGTGATTGTGAAGCTGTAAGCTCTGACTGACATTGTGCAGCAGCTGTACCACAGGGGAGGAATGGACTTCCAAATGTCCCCCTCACTCAGCTGTATGGAAATTTAGCTCACAGATGTCTACTTCATAGAAAAACCTTACAGAACTTAATGGAATGAAAATTTTTGATGATGGTGATGAGGGTAGACTGTGCCCTTGTTTATTAGAAACTGCAGTTATTTTAGTTTCAACCAAAAAATGATGAGGCTCAACATTGAAAGGTGCAATAAAAATTCATTTGGTTTCTCTTGGAGATTCAGGTTATTTGCAAACTCAAGAATTAGAATTAAACAAATTAATTAGTTAAACACAGACAGGCTGATATAAAGTATCTTCCTATTCTTACTTTTTCTTTCATTTCCCTTTGTATGTATGTGAAATGATTCAGCTCAGATATAATTTCTATAACTTTTAAATTGAATTGAATGATTGGAGAAAATAGTGCAAATAGTAAATACTTTGTTTAAAAATGTACCTTCTCGAGGGGGAACTTTGCTGAAAATGAGTAGATAAGTATGGGTAGCAATAAATATCATGAGGTAAATGTTAACTTGTAACAGCTCCTTTTGTGTATTTATTGCCTAAAGAAGGCACATCAAGAGATAAAGCTAAATATTCCTTTAGGCTGTAGATAAAGAGTACCATAAAAGATTGAGTATGCTCCTTGCAATCAAATGCCTTAGAGAGGTTCAGCAAGGCTGCCAAATAAATTCCCTGATCTTACCTGACTTGCTATTTTTTTCACATGAATTTGCCTTTACAACGGTTTGAATAACTGCTGAATCCAAAGCCAGGCTAATTTTGGCGAGTAATTCCAGAAATGCTGAAAAGACTAATGTATAGGGTGATAGAATCATAACTCAGCTGACAGATGGAACCAGTTCTGGTATGCTGGTCTGTACTTGTCCATTACAAAATCATCCCTGGCTCAAAAAAGTAATTCAAATCATGGAGTACTTTTCAACTGGCACATAACACAAGACCATGTGTTCTTACCTTGAATAGCCATGAAAATTTAGTTTAAATGTTTGCAGGTTGCTGTCGAGTTATAAGTTAGGTTCAGCCTCCTCCTGATGACGCAGTTGCAAATCCATGATGACAGAATAACTGCTGGTATGTCATACCACTGATGAGATAATGTCCTTACCGAGCTACATTCTAATAACACAGCAAACACCATGATTACTTCTCTACTGGTGACCTAATCTCCCACTTCTGAAAGAGCAATAAATGTCTTGCCTTAGAGAACAAAGCACACATAAAAGTAAACCATTTTAAAGGAAGTTGAAGCCATACTTTCCAAGTTTTATGTTATACAACCTTTTGTTATGGCATGAACAGTCAACAGTTTTTCTAATTGGTAGAAATATAGCTATGTTTGCGCTACAGCAGAAAACTGGTTATTTGATTTTTATAACCTTAAAAAAAAGATTTTAGTAGATATTAAGTGGGTGGAACCTCCTTTGCAGATGAGATCAGAATAGTTAAAAAGACCCAAAACTGAAAAATCTGTTCTGTGGGAAAATCCAGTACTTCAGGAGAAGTTTTATTCTAAATCTGAACAAAACCCAGAAAGACTGAAGTTTCTCCTAGATAACAAAATTCCTAAAAATTTTACCAAAGATTCTGGCATTGGAGGTTTAGCTGCTACCCTGACTCAGGAAGACACTGATAGTGCTGAATGAAGTAAGCACTAGTAGCATGGAGAAGAAAGATTTCCCCGTGGATAAGAAGCCCAGAAGATTAAGACAGCCAGAGAGCTCTCACACAATCACAGATCTGTGACTGACCTGGAAAGTTTTCCATCTATCTGCACAGCAAGATAGTTGCAGACTATAAGATCTTGTGAACCCAGGAAATGCCTGAGCAAGCAGTCTTAGGACCAGAAAAATATTCTACTGGTAAATTATCAGGCAAGTGGGATACACTTATGATCAGGTTTAGGTCCTTTGTCTTTCTGATCCAATCCCCTGTGGCTAAAGAAAAAAGTACACAGAGATAGATTCATAGAAATCAGTATGATCTCCTGGAAAGAAGAAGGCTCTGCAGGAATCCAAATGGAAAAGTTCTACTCTAAATTTTCTTTTTTAGACTTTTTCTCTTCTTTTGTTTCCTTGACTCTTCCTAGCTGAGAACAAACCTTTAGAACTGAAGTTACAGAATTTTAATTTTTCTCTCTGCTGATGAAAATAAATAAAATTTATTGACTTTTGTGCCACACGGAACATTTACAAAAGCAGACAGGACAAAGAAATAATTCAAAAGCTTCTTACTTGCTCAGGTGCTATTAAGTGGGCTTGAGAATTAGAATGTGGCAGTGGTTTTCATCCTGATTTTTACAGTGTGCTTGTGTAAAGGATGATAAATGTTTTTCTGTCTATTTGTAGTAATGAGCTGGAGATCTCTACATCTGATAAAATTCATCTCTTCCTCCTGTGAATAAGTAGTGCCATAAATATATTTTTTTAAATTTTTTTCAATTTATAAAAAATATAATTTTTTATTAATGTGCCTTTAATTCCTAGAATTTTTTTCATCAGGGACAAGTAAGTGTCCAGAGAGTGCAACTATCACTACAACTGACTGAATGCTTTATTTATATTGTTTGTGGATTAGGAACCGGAACTAACCATTGACTCTTTCTGATCCAGTCTGGATTTTCTTCTCCTGAAGAAAAGGAAACATTTTTTTTCTGAAAACCCTTGTACAATCAAAAATACTTTTCAGCTCACTTTAGAGCTTTGTCCAGTTATTAAAGATAATATGAAGAAAAGGTATTACCTAGAAGCTAAGAAGCCAAAGTTAGAAGACCAGAGGAACAGCTTTGGTAGAGATGATAACAGATCTGTCATTCTTGGCTCTGCTGGGTGATTTCATTCATGAGAAATTAACACCCTCCTGAAGTTTAGCCTGAAAATACATGTAAAAAATAAAACTTAGGTATACTGTGGCCTTACTGTGACTTTTGGCATTATGAACTCTGTTATTGAATTACCTTGTTTTTTTAATTAATTATAATTTTTATTAGGTCTTCAGAATTTCAGGCCATGTGACATTCCACTCAAACCAACGGAAAATATATCACCAGCTGGCTCTTTGTTATGCCCGAGTTAAAAATGCCTTTCTCTTCACTGACACAATGCCATGAGCCATGAAATGAGTTTCCTTCTCCACATTCTTGGTGCAATTCCCAAGAATGTAATTAGATCTTGGTCATGTAACCTCAAAGATGCAAAATATTTTGTTCAGAGGCTTGTCATTTTTAAGACAGGTACAAGTCATGAAATGTGTCATTCAGCACTTTTAAATTGTCTGGAACATGGTTAAGAATACAGGTCAAACCTCTCAGTTGTTCAAAGGTCTCTATTTGTCCCATTATTACTCTGTTTGTAAGATTCTGCTTATAGGCTTGTTAAAATTGACTAAGGCAAAGATTGATTCCAAAAACCTCCTGAATCTGATCACTCTGAAATTTCTTGAGAAGAATTAGCAGTCAGGAATAATGCATGTAAGTTATTTGCTGGCATTATGTGTGGTATTACAGAATGTAAGTGACAGAAGAACAGGCCTTGAAAGCCAGAGTGACCTCCTATCTTTGGTCCAGAAGAACGCATGAAACACATCCTGGGTCACCAGGGAAGTGGTAGGAGAGCATTATGTGTTTGTGAACTGCTGGACCTGTCAGAGGTGAGAAACACTGTTTGTTACCTTAAAAGGTGTTTGTTACCTTAAAAGGTATTGTTTACCTGTTACCATAAAAGGTAATACTGTGACACAGAATTGGTGATTGGGACACACTGTGGTGTAGAGTTACTTCCTGTTTGTGTGATGGTATATAAGGAGTTTTCACTGAGTAGTAAACATCTTTGCATAGCACCATCTTGTGAAGTCTGTGACCCCACATCAATCACCGCAATTATACAAGATGAGTGCAAGATATTTTTGAGGGTGGATCAGGGAGGGTGGATCAGGAAGGGTGGAGTGACAGGTTGGGAATAAATGAAATAGAATGACTCTTTCATGGAGCTTCCCTGTAAGGTTAAAATACAGAATATTTGTTGTACTATGCTATTAGCAAAGTTCATGGTATATTTTTACTGATCCCTTAGGAAGAGTTTAATACCATCACTCTTTAATAGAGATTCCAGTGATGGATGAAAAAACTAGTGATGGATAAAAACATAATATTCCTGTGCTTTTATGTGAACTTAGTGTTTTGTCACATTGGTTGTTAAAAATGATGGTTTGGATAAGTTATAGTTCTGATTCAGATTTTCATAAGCAATTAAACCTGAGATCTGGTGCATCAAAAACTCTTCAGCTTAGATTCACAAGGGCTGGATGTGATCGTGTCATTGGGAATATTTTCAATAGAATTCAGATTCATAACCTATGTTATCCTCTATTCCCTCCAAGGCTGAGTCCTCCCACCCTCTCATTGAGTCAGCGGATTTGCAGGTATGGTAATATTCGTAAGAGTAGGACCATATTCAGTTTTATTTCAAATTAAGAGTGGTAATTGTGAACCTGAAAAGAATATATTCAAACCAATAAGATTCCATGATATTTCATATTTCCATAATAAACCTGAAGAGAGCAGCAGGTTGTCCTGCTACTTCTGCTCATCCTCTCTAGTAGCAGCAATACAGAACATGACACAGTTTAAAATTCTAACTCAATTTCTGCTGAGCTGGTGAAGGAAGCAGGAAGAAAAGGAACTTAGCTTCACACTAGGAGCAAATTAGAATATTTTTGTAGATTTCTGTGTCCAGGATTTAAACCTGTAAGGATTTTTTTCCCGCAAATCCAAGGGAGAGTTGGCTATAGAAACCCAGATCTGACTCAAGAGCTCTTCTGACACTAATGATACCCACTGACAGTTCTCTGGCTGTGATTCATCTCATTCAAACCTGCTTTCTCAGAAGGCACATCTCAGACCAGGACTTGCTCCATTCAGCCTGCAGCTGTTCCATAGGAAAGATGATGTTAAATTGGTCAGACATCTTCAAAATGCTTCCTTTAACATTTGCCTCACTATGTTCAAATGTATTTGTCAGCTTCCTAGGGAGTGCAATGACTATCACATAGGAGACAATGCTTTCCTGAAAAAATAAGACACGTTGAACTGTGGTGGCACAAACAACTGTGGTGTAACACTAGTGTCAGATGGCATGGGCCTGAAAAAAAACCTAATATTGATACCAAGAGGCTTAGGACACAGAGCAGGGTGAGGTATTCCCAAAGAAGGTGAATTGACAGTGCAAAGGAGTGTTAATATCAACCAGGTGGACTTGCTCAGTTACTTCATCAGTACTGCCCCTGTTTTCAAGGCCTGAAAGAAAAGTTCAGCAACAGAAAAACATCCAAATCATTTGCCTATCCTTGGTCTGGTTGAACACTGCTTTCAATTTCCATCCTAGTGTGGTCACATACTACCCATCAGCTAAAACCAGCACCTGACTTACACACCAGAGTTTCAGTGGCAACACTGTTCCAGCCCTCCCCTCCCTCAGCACGCTCCTTACACACACACCCCACACTTGCACTTGCATCAAAATCCACAGGCAGACCTGCAGTTTAAGCACCTGCAATAATTCTGTCCCTGGGAAATCCAGCCCTGGGTGGATTGTGCAGCAAGAAGCCATGCGGGCCGTGCTTCTTCCCGACCCCAAGCCTTGCTCCAGAGGCCGCACAAGCTGTGAGGTCAGGCTATAAGGCTCAGTGAGACACAGAGATCAAGTCCTGGCCACTGAGGGCTCATGTCCTTGGGAAGGGGCTGATGAGCACTGGAGCTGGGCCGAGGGCAAGGGCAGCTCTCTGCACCTGGCAGGAGAGGAGAGGGGAACAAAGTGTGTGTTATAAATGAAATTAATGT
>VYZT01030606.1:33987-49656 GCA_013400735.1 Pomatostomus ruficeps | reverse complement strand
TTCTACTAAAACCACAACATAACCATATCCACCTCTCTCTCCCGCACACAGCTGTGTTTGCCTGTCCTTCAGAAATTCCACGAAAATGGTCAATTAACATGTAAAGAGGAATTTTACACTGTATCCCCAAACTTTTAGATCTGCCATTATTGGAAACTCTGAAATTTTCCATGGAAAGTCCCACCTACACATGATGAATGCTACAGAGTGAAGTATTATGTGTAGGGGCACCACCTTTGATGTCCGCATGTAGGCCACAGGATTCCCATTGAACTCTTCCAGAATTGCTTGGGATTTTTAAATTTGTGTACTGTAGTGAAGAGGTTTTGACAGCCTTACAACCCCCCCAAAAAAACACCGTGCCTTACACTGGTTATAACTTGCTTCCAAGAACCACTAAGTTTGGATTTTTTTACACTTTCTCACATTCTCCAATTAAACCCAAACAGCATTGCTCTTAAAGAACACATTCCTGTCTAGAGTTCAGTAGCAAAGAAATAATGAAGCTAAATTAGAGCTCTGCTATAATAGGTTGTGTAAAATACTCTTTCAGTGTCATTTTCATATTATCTTTCATAGTATTATGGGGAGATTTGAGACTATTTAGCTGTACATTGCAGAGTTCACATAGATACAAAAATATCTTGTGTATTGTGTGTCTGGGAAATAGCTGTTTATTAGAAATGTAACTAAGAAAAGATCTGTTCTGAACATGCTTTTATAATGATGTTAATTCAATCTTTTATTAATGTACAATGTAATTCATATTACAATCTAATATTTCAGCCTAGAGTTTTTCTAACTTTGAAATTGAGAGCTCTGGATATACTAGATAGAATTTTGCTATGAGTATATTTCTTTTATTTATAAAAGAAAACCAATCCCCAAAACAGTGTTTCTAGGATGTAAGTTTGTGTACTAGGACAAATGAATTATCAGTTCAGTGCTATGAACTACAGCCTACATATAGTAAAAACTTTTAGATTTAACATATATTTTATCAATAGCTAAGAAGTATTAGCAAAAATATATTCTGTATTCCACATATGGTTTTATTTTTTCTTTTCCTTTTAGTTATATCACAGTCCTTTCTACACCCAAATTCTAAGTAGATTTGAAACAGAAAATTCCAGTTTGTAGTTAGAAATTTTTAGAGTGGTTCTCTAAAATAGCCTAAAGTGTGTGTGAAAGAATATATGAAGTATAAAAGTCCATTTGAATGCAATGTAGAAACATGTATAGGTCTCAATGTTTTAAGCAACACCTTTAAGAACTATTAAATGCCATGTCTAAAATGAAGCATGTAAATCCTGTAAAAGACCAACTCTTTATTTCCATCAAAGCTGTTTTTGAGTAGGATTTGGGTGTCCCTTATGTTGTTAACAAGTAGATAAAGAAAATGAGATTATAAATAAAAATGAAATTTCTTTGATGTAGTTTGTATGTCCTAAGTAGGAAAAAACCCACCTGTTATGAATGTCTATATTTCAGTATGTTGATCTTGTTCTATTACAGAAGAAAAAGGGGATTCAGCCATGGTTCTAAATAGACTTCTCCAGAATCATTATTTCTTAACATGATGGGTTTCCTAGTAATCTGGAATATTTAATGAAACTGATATCTCATACTGTGATGAAAAAAGGGATCTGTATCACTATATCGATTAATTTTGGAAAGAGACTAAATTCCATTTCAGTTTGGTTATTTTTTAGCTCCAAAAAGATGTACTGTGTCTACTCTAGTACTGGCAAATCTACCCTCACACAGATGATATCTTAGCTGAGAATTTCTGATATTTATCAGTTTGACTTTTGTTTCAAATAATAAACGTTTATGAAAAGGAGAAACTTAATTTTGTCTTGTTTTCCAGAGCTATTCAGGGAAAAAAAAAAAAAAAGGTAAAATCTGAAATCTGGAGCACAGTCATGCGAAACAAAACAAAACACAAATTACCATCTGGTAAACTAAGACATGAATTTGCATTGTATCAGGTTCTCTGTGGTATCTACTTCATCAACAAATGGTGTAGTGTAATGAATGACAATGGAATAATCCAGTGTGGTCCAAGGGCTTGTTACCTGTATTAGAAAAATTCTTTGTGCAGTTTCTTCACAATATCCATAGTTAATGCGAGTTGGTTAGCCTGCATTCAGTTGTGCTTAGACTTGTCTTTTTTATTTAATTAAATGTGGGTAGGACTTAATATACACAAAATCAGTTCTACCAGCATATTTACGTAGCAATAATTTACCACCCAAACTTAAAATTAGATAGTATCCATAACCCTTATTTAACATTTCTTAGTACTTAAGATTTGACATCCTGTGAGGTAACTACTACAGCAGAGAGTCAGATGAGATTTTGTCATAACTGAATATGCTTATTTTTTGCTGCATGATTTTACATGCACATGCACACCTACACTTGCATGCACACACTCTCACAAGACTGCTTTTCTTCTTTAGGTCATGAAAACTTAGTTTGGAAATATAGGTTTTAATCATAAAAGGGATAGCTGTAATGAGAAAAAAGAAAGCCTCATATTTCTTTCAACATAATAGTTACTTAACTAGTAATATATTGAGATTAGATGATAGTGAATTATTGCATTCTAACATATTTTGAGGTTTGGGTTATTTTTCTCTTTTAAGTGGTGTACACATGAAGGTTTTTTTTTTTTTACCATTAATATTAGACTCCTTTTTATTTTTTCAGGTTGACTGGTATGAATCTACCTTCTCCAGTTATCAGCAGTAAGAACTGGTTAAGACTCCATTTTACCTCTGACAGCAATCACCGACGAAAGGGATTTAATGCTCAGTTTCAAGGTAGGAAACCTATAAAAGCTCTCCAAAACACCCCTTTAAGCATCACTAAAGTGGTGGTGGAATTTGATAATTATGTTTAAATATCACAGTCATTGTCAAAAGCTGACTCATACTACTACTGCTCTTATGCTGCATATCTGTTTTCCTTGTGTAATCAGACATTTCTAGAGATTTACTTTCGGAAAAAGTATGTGTGCTTCACAATGAAGTTTGCCCTAAATATGTATTTGCTTGCTCACTTTTTTTACAATAAATTTCTTTGCAGTCTGTCTAATCTTTGCTTTAAAAATGTGCCTGGTATGCAACTTGGAGGAAGTAAATTCCACACAAAGACAGGCTCCCATCTAAACATTGTCTTCCTTCATTATTCAAAGTCTAACTCTTATCCAGAAGCTACATTCATTGTTTGGAAATTTGACTCAACCATAGTATAGTGCAAATTATATTTCAGGCTCCTGCATATATTTGCATATACAACTTTCAGAGAAGACAAGAGGATGTCAGTGTTGCTGTCATTTTTACTTATGTTCATGTAGATACTTTTTAAAATGCAGTTTTTTAGAATGGATTCTTTATTGATTTTTGTACTTTATAAATCATTACTCAAGATGAAAGACATGGTAGTTATATCGAAAATAGAAAAGCTTCTTAATTTACCTGTACTTTTAAATTCTGCATTTACATAAGCTGTTTCAACCCTTTTATCCCCCCCACATCATCAAATCCTTTAGGAGTTTAGACATTTTTTTCCTGAATCTGTGGGCCCTCTATAATTTTTGAAATGGCAAGTTCATTGGAACAACTATATGTTTCTGGTGACTATGGCATGCATGTGCAACAAAAGCATTTCATATACATAGTTCTTTTAGTTTTAAAAATACTTTGAACATTTCAGTAAAAAAAAAAATCTGAAATTTCATTTCATTTTGGCAACTCAGCACAAATATCTTATCCTTTGCATTTACAACTTATTTTTTCCAAAGTTTACCAAGGATGCACATACAATACCACCGCTGGGGGCTATGAATGTAAATATACTGCTTGTGTTAACTCTGTGTCTTAAGCCTATTAACTGGGTCCACAAAAACAACATGATTCGTCCTGCTGATGCACCAGAAAACTATGAATCAACAGAATAGTGAGGAGGAAGTTTGAGATAAATTAACATGCACTGGAAAACAGCTTTTGTTGTTCCTCTGTATATATTATCTCTAGACAAATACTCACCAAGAAGTTAAAACTTTTGGGAAATATCTGGGGAGATCATTATTTCAGATGTGTCTCTCTTGATCTGTGTAATACGTCAGATACTGGGTGTAAGTGTAAACTTCCCTGATGTAGACTATACCTTGAATGACAAGAGGAACTATCTTACTGCAATTCAAATTTTTACAATTACAGAAATTTACTTTCTTAATTTAAAACATTCTTTTGAATTGCAGGTTCATAAAATTTACTGTATTTAATACAAAGATCTCTGAATTACATGAGAGATCATGAGTTGCATAACTATCTGTCTTATCAGGCTCAATTACAATTAAATAAATTCCTATGGTATGAAAGCAGTTTTACACTTTGCCAGATAGTAAGCTATTGTATTTTAGAGTCCTTATATAGATTTTTCTCAGTAGCTGTCAAGTATAAATGTTATTCACAAAACAAAATCAAAAGATACTACTCAAAAAGTGGTAGCTTGTCCATTTGCAGATTGCATCACAAGGACTGTGGTGGGTTGACCTTGGCTGGATGCCAGGTGCCCACCATAACAGTCATTCACTCCTTCACCTCACCAGGACAGGTAAGAGAAAATGTGTTGAGATAAGGACAGCAAAATGCCACTCACCAGTTACTGTCATGGGCAAAACAGGTTCAACCCTCACATATTCTCACTCATTTCTCTGACTGCTATTGATGCTGCATAGTGACTTTTTTCTTTCTTAAATATGTTATCCCATTGCTGATGGGCTCAGCCTTGGCCAGTGGCAGGTCAGTCTTAGAACCATCTGGCATTGGCTCTATCAGACTTGAGGGAAGCTTCTGGCAACTTCTCACAGAAGTCACCTCTGCAGCACCCCTACCCCTCCAAAAAAGCTGCCACTCAAACCCAACACACAAATATATTTTTGACATTTTTATATTTTCAATATAAATCTATTTAAATCTATTTGTTCTGATCTCACACACCTCATGTGGTTTTACTGGAAATTAGACAGAGAAGGACTGGAGTTCCTCAGTCCTGAAAGTCACTACAGATAAAGCCACTACACAGGGCATGGTCACACAAGCATAATGACCAGCCCCAGCTTACATGCAACAATCCCCTGCCATTACTTTATTCCTATATTTTTGCATATCTGTTACTTCCCAACCCACCTTAATCCATCCCTTTCCCTTATGTTGGTTCCTCCCCTAAATACTTCATAATTAGCCTTGTGCAATCCTGAAATGCTTTTCCTTTTCACTCCACAATGAGCTCTGGGGCTGGGTCTCACCAGGGACAGCCCTGGGGAGGCTGGGGTAGAGGCTGGGTCTCTGTGTTGGTATTGAAGTTCCTTCACTTGCCCAGGACCCTCTGTGTTTCTTCTGCGCTTCTGACCATGGACCTGGGATGGTCCCAGAGGAGCCAGGGTGAGGTGGCATTTGTCTCACCCATCCACTGCCATGTCCCTGTGCTCCTCTGTGTGTGCACAGCTGAGCTTGTTATTGCCTTCCTAGACCCATGTAGGTAGGGCCAGGTTGCTGTTCTATACCAGCCACATCACTGCTGGGGGGTTGGTTTTGGGGGCCAGAAAAGGTGAGCACACCCCCATGTGAAAAACACAGTTCACTCTCCTGTTAGGATTTAAAAGTTTAATCAAAGACAATAAGGGACAAAGACAATAAAGCAAAAGTAGCAGCGCTGGGTGCCTTGGCTCTCTGCCAAGAGCACACCTTGCTATAGCAGGGGTAGCCCTTTCCAACACCCCCCTTCCTTGGGTCCACCTTCTTAGAGCATGCGCATTCCTTGGCTGTTGGCTTAGAGTCCGTTTTTCTTACTGCCTCCAGTTTGGGTTCTGGTCCATGGGTTCTGCAGATGGGAGTTGCTGATAGTTGACAGGTCAGTAGCAGGAGTCTTCTTTGCACATTCGTTGGATGTTATCCAACCAGGCAGACAGTTCAGTTACCACAGGTATAACCATATCAGCCATCCCACTACTATGTCTAAGTTTAATCAGTAACAGAAATAAAAGCATTAGTTATTGTTAAAAAGAAACCTCTTGGGTTTTGATCCAGTGTTCCTACAGATGGGAGGTGCTGATAGTTAACATGTCAGCAGCAGGAGCCTTCTTTGCACGTTCGTTGGATGTTATCCAACCAGGCAGGCAGTTCAGTTACCACAGGTACAACCATATCAGACATCCCACTACCCTAAGTTCAGTCAGTAACAGAAAAAAGCATTAGTTGTTAAAAGAAACCTATATTCTTATAACAAAGCTAAAAATTATACATATGGCATTCATTTTATTTGCAAAAGCCAATATTATAACATGTATTTATTACACACAGAAGCACCTCATTTTGCCTCTCTACTGGGGAGGTTGTTGGGATCAGCTCTGTCGGGATCATCCTCTGCTGCTGCCACCCATCCCCCTCCTGTTCCTCCAGGATGCAGCTTGGAGACCTGGAAGAGCCCCTGTGTCTCTAAGACACGGTGCTGACAAAAGCCGTGTTGCAGAGTCAAAACTCCAGTGGAGCCAGCGCGATGCAGCGCCAGTGCCAAAAGCAGCTGTGTTGAATCAAGTCCAGCTCTGAACTGGCGGCGTGGCATGACACAGACAATCTGGCTTGCCGGGGTTTGTCCACCATTGTTTTCCATTGTCTAGGGCTCAGGGACAGGAAGAACCAACTAAAGGAAGTGGCCACCATCTTGTCTTTGTCCCAGTGGCTGCATGGATGTGACCTATGGGGAGCATCCACCATCCTGCCTTTGTCCCGGCAGCCACATGGAACTAAGTCAAGGTGGTGAACTCCTGTAGCGTGTAAAGCTCCTTCTCTTTTTGTAAACTTTTGTTATTGATACGGTTGCTGTTCCTGTGTGGTCCTTATTCCCTTGTTGTTTTTTTTTTTTTCTTTTGTTCTCTCAACCCATAGTCTCTTAGTCCCCCTCTTAGTGGAAAGGGTGAGGGGAAGGGGAGTAGCTTATTTGGAGTTTAATTTCCATCTGGTGTTAAATCACCACACTAACCTAACACATCTAGCAACATCACTGGCTTTTTGAAAGCAAGTCAGTATGGGAGGGAGCATAACATACCTTTTTGAGCAACAATGAGATAAGAAACTTTTTTCTTTTCCTAGTAAGAATTCAGATTATCAGACTTTTTATATAGTTAGCATACAGATACTTTAATTACTCTTTTCACCTCATAGCAAATTAACATCATGTTTATTATTACCTTATCATAGCTATAATATTGCTGTAACTTGGCCTTTTCCAGTCAGCCAAAACTAATACTAATAAGCAGTCAATTTAATTTTCTTTTCTTTGTTTGCTCTTTCATCAGGCAAACAGAATTATTATAATTTATTTCATTAAAATATTGGAACTAACAATTGGATTTAAAGCTATGCATAATTAATTTATTTGTTCAGCAGATTTTTTTTTCAGATCTTTCTAGCTTGCTTTTTTACCAATATTTAGTGCCTCGTTTTTAACATGGTCAAGAAAACCATCTCACTGGTATAAGAAAGAAAAATAGCACTGTACTAGAATTTCACATCTTAATGCATTAAATAAATATAGTTTTAAAATGTTTGGCAAGCAGAGGTTATAAATAAAAAAATGTAGTGTAAAAGGTGGATCTAAATGATTGGTGTTTGGATTTCCCCCTGAACTATATTTATTGTTCCATCTTTCATCAGACTAGAGTAGAAGTTTAAAGAAAAATAAATTTTTTTAAAATTAATTAGGTATAGAGTGAAGGGTTTGTTTTGGCGTTCATTGTTTTTTCCTCTCCACACATCCCTTGCCATTTTCATTTGATTTTTTGTATTCTGATGTTTATTTTCTCAATAAAAATATTTATGTCCCAGTTTCTCTGTGTTTACCTGTGGATTTTTTTTTTTGTAGTTTCTGAGTTTCTAGTCAGAAGGAGGCATGGTTTTGAATGGCACTGAAAACCACAAGAAAAAATTACATTGCAGCAACATGCTCTGCCTTGTCTTCTTCATGTCTGTTATACCAGCAACCTTGGTCTCATGGAAATGGACACTCACAGTAGATGTAATTGGATACAGTTCTTGTTCTGCCTTATTCCTTCATGGCATTGCCATGGGGGAAAACTGTTACAGTCATTTACTTACTAACTTCTTTTTTAATTTTTTTTTTTTTAATTCTTCTACCATCACTTATGCTGATATATGAAGATCCTTTGCATATTCAGTGGGAGTTGCAGAGTATATGATTTGTCTTATGCCAGTGCTTCATAAATGTGTAAATTCCCCAGAGGTGAAGTATCATTAAAAGGCTGACTAGGAGGTGAAAACTAGCACTTCCCAGAAACAAAGCTTATCAATTTACATAGGATGACTTAAAAGGTGTGATAAAGAATCCCCTGGCTTTTTGCGTATTTACAGCATGTACAGTATGCTTGTTCAGCTTTTGTTTATTTCTGGAACAATATAAAGTTGTTTGAATCTTTTTGGGTTTTTTTTTAAGAGGAAAGAACCCCACAATACCTTTAGCCATACAGCTAAAGCTAATCTGCTTAAGTTAAAAATTTGTTTCAAAATTCCTAGAAATAAGAGACTATAAGAAAGTTTTCAAAGCAAAACATGATTAATGGGTGTGTTTACTTTCACAGTAACTCAGACCTCTTTTGCAGAGTGTTTCAATTAAAATATTCTATTTTTGGGAAGTTTTCAGAGAAATTCAAGAAGGTATTAGGTATTTTAATAATTATGTACCAGAAGTTATCTATCTGTTGTGTTTGACTACATTCAGTAATTCAGGATTTAACAAACAGATAATCCTGAAGTCAAACAATTAATATAATAGAGGGTGCTGAAATAAATGTATACTAATGGAAAACCAAGAGTGAAATAATGTAAATCAACCTGCAATTTCTAGTTCTTTCAATGAATTTTCATAATTCACTAAGTCTGCCTATAAATGCATGTCTGTCCTCTCTACATATTCTTTAAAATTCTAGAAATTATGTTTTAAATAAATGAAAAGAATTTGCAGTATTTCCATGAGGCAAGGTACTTTTAGTTAGGGGCTTCATTTATGATTGTTAAAAAAAATTTCAAAACGAAAATTAGTAAAAGCAATTGATAAAATCAAACAGCCAGAAAAACCTGTTATTTTCTAGCACTTAAGTAAAGCCAAATACAATTTTCCTTCAAGTGGTACTGAGACAATAATTTATATTTTGTTAAATTTTATTATCAAGAGAGTAAACCAGACTTGATATGAAAACATCAACAAGGAGATAATCCACCATGTTTCTTGACCAATCTTTTCTGTGGTTAACAGGACCTCTGTAAAATATGTAGGCCAGTACTGCCACAGGGAATACTTCTTTCTTAAGTAATATGTTGCTAAAAGGCTCAGACGTAGCTGCTTCATGATATCATCACTAAGAAGATGCCAATTTAGTGACAGAAATTCAGACTTCAGCCATGGTTTGGCAAGGTGTTATCCTCCCCAAAATTATATCGTTGAAGTGACATTCAAACAAGGAACTGAGTGGATCTCCTTTTATTATTTGTTTTTAGAGACAGTTCCTACAAACTACTACCCAGCGTGTTCTGCAATGTTGTATATTCATAAAGCACATTGTGTTGATACTCTTTTCCAGGACTGTGGTGGATATCTGCAGTCATTGAAGCCTTGTTGCCTGCTGGACTGGTTTTACTATGATATATCATACATTGAAAGCATGAAGCTGTTAAGGCAGTCCATCAGGGCAAGGGACCAGCTAGGAGACACAGAAAAGGTTAATGGAAAACAAATGGCTATGCTCCTTTTTAAACCTGCAGATTCTGTGTCAGCTTATACACATAGAATGAGAAAGATTTGTGTAAAAATCTATTGTGACACCAATTTATCTTGGTGCCATTTATTCACTAGTACTGCATGCAGAGATTTCCAGCACAGGGAGCAGGTGGAAGGTCTGATAGTGGCAGGCAGTACTTTGCTGAATTGATGGAATAAGGAAGCTAACTGATCATGAACCTACAGCTTTTAAAGGCTGCCATATAGTAGAAACATTTGTGCCTGCTGTGAAGCTCTCTGGAGTTATGATACCGATTAGTAGGGAAGATTTTGAAAGCTGCTAGTGAGAGAAACACTGGGAGAGTGTATTAGACAGAATACTCTTCAGGCAGGGAATAGAGAAACAGAAAAGGGATGAACTATTCCCATGACTTGGTTTAAACAAGAGATCCTACAGAAGACTGTGATGCTTCTGTGAAAAGTGAAGTGGGTAACTGAGAGGAAAAGCTTGCAAGGATCCTCCCAAGTTATTGAGTGTGGGATCTTGTTTTATCAACAAAATTATTATAGAATTCCCTTCATAATCTGAAGTGAATAGTAAGGTTGAGAATGATTGCTTTTTTCTTATTCTCATAAATACTAAACTTTCAGAAAGAATTTGTGGTACAACAGGCCATAGTGAAACACAAGAAAACCTAGAAACAGATAACAATCTGTTTACTGGTCCTACATGACTCTGAGTAATAAGAACGAAATGTTTGCTCTATAGGTATAATCTGGAGAGGACACTGATGCTGCCAAATATGAAACTGTAGATTATTTATTCCAGGGCCAATAAAAGGGTAGTATTCTCATAATTCTGTCTCTGGAGGAGAACACAGAAAGATTAGGCACTAGAGCAAAGCAAACAGAGCACTGGAGTGGACTCTTCAATCTGAATTAAGAAAATACTTTGTTTCACAACAGGATTACTTAGATTGAAGCAAATCAGAACAGTGAAACTAAAGCAAAAGGAAATTGATGAATTCTACACTGTACTGAGATAAATGCTAATTTCCTTTAAGAATAATCCTATGAATGTTCTTGTAAGCACATCATTGTTTTTTACTGAACTCTGCAAAATATTTAAAACAAAGTGTAAGTTTTTGTAATAGATATGCATCATACATAACAAACAGTGAAAATACTGTGTTTTTGCTGTACTGTAACAAAACCAGAGAACTGTTCGAATATATATATATGTGTATATATATATATATATATGTATATGTATGTATATATTGTCCTTGTGGTGACACAGAGCTTCGGGCTGGACAGGAAAGGTGCTTCTTGTGATCACCAGATACTGGGCAATATGCTATTCCGCTTCACCTTCAAATATCTGTACTTAGGAAAAATCTGCAGTGAAAGGCAGCCAAAAGCTGAACTCAGCAGAGCAGCAGCAGAGCAGCTTGAGGAAGTACCAGCAGATGATGTCAGAATATTTTAGCTTTGAGTGGTAGCCAGTATTTGAGGTCTTGGAGGTTTTTTCATGCAGGAAGAAAAACCAGCAAGATACTAATATATTTGGGTAGTTGGGGAAAAACATGTCACCTAAGTTTAGGGTAAAATGCATTTTCTTCACACATGTTCAAATATGCTAGAAACTGAGAGCTGCATGGAAATCAGAGTAGATTTGAATGAAGCTTTACAACTTGAAAGTTTTACTTTCATGATCCATTCAAATAAGACCAGGAGTATACTCCTATCATGGCTGAGTTTATTTCAGCTGTAGAAAAAGTTTAATACCATTGATGCTTTTCAGTAGGCTGATAAGATTGTCTTGGACTTCCAGCACTCAGCTCTCTGCCCTCCTCCTTGAATTGGTAACTCACATCCAAAAGACTCTTGAAGTTATGATGAACAGAAAAGGTGAAGGGAGTTAATTCAGTAAGCCTAACTGAATGTTTAAGTGAAGAAAGCAGAAAGCTGTGCAAATTTTAGAAAGTAATCACGTAAAAAGTGGAATGTGCATTTCAATTCTGACTTTATTAGTGTAAACCCATTTCTCTTTTTGTGCTGTTAAATGAAAAAACATCTTTGAAATCAGGAAAACCCTTTTAATGAAGGAACAATGAGGAAGTAAAAGACAAGTATCTCAGAAAAGGTATTCAAATGGGATTTAAATAAGTTTAAAACATGCAATTTAGAGTTCTTTTATTTACAGGAGGGATTGAACTGGTTCACTCGAACCACAGTGTGCAGTAGTCTCTGTTTCTTTTTCAGATGTTGAACAACTTTTATTTTAAAGACTATGCTTGCTTAATACCTTTTAAAACTACAATAAAACACCATACAGGACACATGTGAAAACTTACACAGTCAAGTATAAAAGAGGCAAAAGTTTGCTTTCTTATATATCAAACTATCTTATTTAACCTCTTGGATCCATATGTCTCTCAGATACCTACATTTGGCTCTTAAAGTTTTCCAGACATAACTGCTCGTTCCACCTAGTGTTTAATGTCTTAAGATGTCGGAATTTAGCTTCAGAGAGTATTATATGTTTTATGGAGAGGAAATGGCATCTCCAGAAGAGGATTCATTGTGTCTATCTTAGAAGGGGATGATTCACCCTCTTGAGTTAGCTATTTCTCTTCATAAAACATACATTTATATGACTGATCTTAAGTATTCTGAATCCGCTACCTAATGTCCTTCCAGTGAGATACAGAATGCCTTTTTCTTGACATATTAAAAAAACCAAAGGATAGAAAGTGCAGGACCTGTTTCAATGCATGGCAGTCAAAAAGCTTTTCATATATCAAGTCAAAACTTCTTGTTTCAAGTTGTGGTGTCTCTATTTCAAATAAAGATGGTAAGTATAATTTTTGCTCATTCACAAGAAGTGTGCTTCAAATATATATACAAATACCCTTAAGAATAAAATGTAACAAAGACTTTGAGTGATGATTGTCACTTTTACTCTAAAATAGGGTCACAGGACAAAGAGAAGAAGGAGAATATAGTTCTTTTCTCTGTCCACTCAATGGTTTTACTACTCATCCATGTAAGCAATATTGGTTTTGAATCTTCAAAGAACTACTCACATGTTTTACATGACACAGATATTAATAAATTGAGAAATTCATACTGGCAGAGGGACCACAATTCCAGACAATATCCCAAATATTCACTGCAAGAATTGTGTTGTTCATTTCCCATTAAATATGAAATAATTTTAACAGACTTGTTACGCAGCCTGAAAAACTTGATGGCACTTGATGGAGATTTTTGTACCTAAGTCTAGAAATTAATCCAAAGAAAACCGTATCCATGAAGCTTGCCCTTCCAAAAGGCCTTGGGGATATTAGTCTTATTGTCTGCATTGATGTCTCTGTATAATGTACAATTCCTGTCTTAGAAGAAAACACCACACTGCTATCATAACCATTTCATACTATTCAGCTACAGTTGTGATTCAATCATTCATCATTTGAACACCTATTTTCCGGGTTTAGGCATGAATGACCACACAGAAAGTACTTTCTGCAGTATCTGCTCGATTTCAGTAGTCAAGAAAAGCCTGAAGCTGCAAAAACATTGGAAGTCCAATATAGAAATAAATACTATGGAATCATGATTCTTAATGCAATATTTAAAGACATCCTAACTTGCTGTTTCTACCACTTCATTTCTTAGAAATATTTGCATACAGATCAGTATATAGTGTAGTAATTACAAAATTCATACCATGTAGTGACAAAAAGTCAGTCTGTAGTATGAATTTATATACTGTGAGGTACTAATTACTGCCATATAAGAAATGTTTGAGTTATATTCTTGTTTCTCTTTGTATCTTGGATAAATAAGTGTACTTTGAGATTATTAACCCTTGCAAGGTCTAGGAAAAAAGTATTTAATATGAATCAGGGAAGAATTAATGTTTTTTGTAATTTTTGGTTACTGACATGCATCATGATGTTGTCATTAGCATTCTGATACAGAGTCAGTCATCAGCTACTTTGCAATTGCTATTGTTTTTTGACACAATAGTTTTGAATTATTCAGGCTTGTTCCACAATTATTTTCTACATCTGATTTTACTTTCCATTGCTCAATTTATTCCCACAGAACTAATGAATATCCTGTGAAGGTGTCCTATATTTCTACACTTTTCTCTTACCATTACAATTAAAATTCCGCCCTGTGTCTTTGTCAATGTATAGCTGCACTACTATCTTCTCATGTCTCTTCCTACTTGGCTCCTGATCCACCTATGGTGCCCTATCCCTACTTAGTAGGGATAGGCTGGGAGTTTGTCAGCCATTCAGCTAACTAAACAGAGAAAAAAGATATTAAACCTCTGTTGCATCTGTTCTTTCTCACAAAACTTTGCCCCTTTGAGAGCTCTTACTCTCTTTCTTTTTTCTAATTCAGTTGAAATTGCCCTGTAGATTCAAAAGGGTTTAGGTGAGCCAAATAATGTAACATCTTGTGTTAATCTCCTTAGGAAAGTAAAGTAAAAACATGTCTCCTGATAAAAAGTGAATCAAATAAAAGCAGATGTGAATATCACATTGACAGCTTGTAGTCCTTGAATATGTGTAGATAATGTTCTGTACATTTTATGAAAGAAATATTTTTTAAAAATGTTTATGATTTTTTTATACAGAATGACAAACACCAGAGAGCTATATCTGTAATTAGGACAGGCTGCTTTTTTCTTTGAACATAAAGAAACTTGAATTCAAAATATTGACAATTCTGATAATGTCTGTTAAAAAACGACATCTTCTGAAACATGATAAATGGTTGTATTTTTGTAAAAAAATAAATAGAAACAAAAATTTATTTGGATTATCACAGAAGCTGCAGTTATTTCAATCTGCTGTAGGTTTCCTATAAGCTTTGTATTATTTTAATATATGATTTTGCTGCTATATGTCCTCTTAATGAGGTTTAATAATGAATTATCTTCTCTTTGTTTGCTTGTCTTCTCAGTAAAAAAAGCAATTGAACTGAAATCAAGAGGAGTCAAGATGCTGCCCAGCAAAGACAGCAATCACAAAAATTCTGTCTGTAAGTTGTTTGTACTTTTATTTTTAGTGACTGCATATATCTTCTGGAAACCTTGTAAATATATAAATCAAAGAGAGAAATGTTGGGACTCTATGGTCATAAAATGGTTATTATGCTTTCAATTGTCACTGAATTAGAACTTCACTGATAATACTCTACTGAGCCTAGAAAGCAGAATATAGTAGTGTAAACTCTGAAAAATATGGTATGTAGAAACCCCCTGCATTTTATATATCGCCATATTTTTGTAAATTGGGTTATTTAGAATCCAGAGACACATAGCAAATTAGGAAACCCAGGCAGAATGGTGTCATATAGACTTCATCAATTCAGTACTGGGGACCATGAAGGTATCTGAGAATGTTCTGCATCTAGATTTATACTTTATGATACCTTTTCTTTCCCTCACTCAATATCACAGCTAAATTCTATCCTCACCTTCCCACACTATGTCTGGTGACCACTTCTTTCCAGTCTCGCACAGCAGAGGTTAAGAACTGCTGTAATTCCCAGCTTCTCAAGAAAATGGAGATCACAACCTCACCTTCGCCTCATTGCATGCATAGTGCACTCTGCAATGACATCTTTTTGCTCCCTTTACACCTTTTTCCCCATGTAAAGTGTAAAGCTAAAATCAAAATGCTATCTGTGGGACTATGAGGTTGTTAGTTTTTTTGAGCATTACTTTCTCTGCACTGGCGATCTGACTAGTATCCTGAGAGCTCTTTCTCCATTAATTAGGCCAATCTTAAATCAAGGAAAAGAGGATATTTTTGAATTTTGAAAGCTGATAGTCTCTTAGCA
>VYZT01030606.1:0-33962 GCA_013400735.1 Pomatostomus ruficeps | reverse complement strand
GGTTAGGCCAGCACTCACATAGAACTCATTAAAAGTGTTAATGTAATGACTAAGATGTATTCGGATAAATTAGCTCCTCATGTAATGACACTGCACTCAATGAAGTGAAACTTATGCTGTGTTTGCCTCATTGTGTGCTATTCTCCAAGTGCAGAGAGAATGAGTGTCTTGAAAACTGATACCTAGGAGATATGGTTTTGTCTCTGCGTTTCTGTCGTGCATTGTTTAATGCAAAGTGAGCTTTTCCTATGCTCACTGGAACAAAAGAGGCATGACAATTTTCTCCTTTAAATATTGCATGTTGATGGCGTGGCACTGAAAAGGAACTTTTTATGCAAGGTGTAGCAGAAAAAGTTGATCCATCTCTTTGTTGTTTGTATCTAAATGGGTGATTATTTCATTGTTTATAAGTTACTTCTGGGAGCTGCGTGATCTCTGCTTATGCTCTCAGTGTGCACGCTGTCAAACACCACATGTAATTAGAGAAAGTCAAAGTAAGACAAGTTATGGAAGAAATTATTATAAGGCAGTATGCTGTTTACCTCAAATGAAAATTGTCTTTATTTTCTTTGTTTTGACTTGTAAAACTTTATTATCATGTCTGACTTTCCAACATAGATCTAAGAACTGGGTTATTATTGCCTTTACTTTCACATATAAAAAGCTTTTAAAAATTATAAGATTAAAATACAAAATGTTAGATTCGAATGTATTTTGATTATCTTTCTGATGTAAGCCTTAAGTATTTAACCTTTTTTTTTCCCTGTACTTATGTAGACAGAAAGAGGTAAATGGGGATTTGGCTTCAGAGAAGTGAAAAGAGTGGATATCATTTGATACAAATTAGCAAATCTCTAAAAAAAGATACATTAAATAATATATACATTAATAACAGCTCTCACCATTTTTGTATGGTAGATCTTTTTAATATTCGCTCTCTATAAAGCAGAAAGCTTAGTTTTGGCTTTTTGGCTTAGGGGGGGTAGATGGAATGCAAATACCAGCATGGCAAATGCTGTGAGGGCATACCCTGTGCATCCCAGGACCTGCAGCTTTCCCACAGCTCTTCCTCCCAAGCAGAACCTGCAAGCAGCTGCAGAAAGCCTTTCACAGTGGCACAAGTCTGTCAGGATTTAGGTAGAAAATGTTACCAGTGTTACCAATGATAATAACATTACTGATAATTCCTCATGGAATGCAAAACAGTATTTCTGTATTTCAGTTGTGTACAGTCATAGTTCACTCTCCTCCTCCTGGACCTTCCTGGATTCCTGGATGCTTTCTTTCAGATCTGTCATCCTTTATAAAGAGTCAGGTAGCAAAGCATGGCTTTCAGATATAGGTGCCTCTATAATAGAAAAAAAAAATCATTATATATTATGTCACTCCCCAGGAAACAAGAGGGTTTTGCTGTTGTTTTTTGGGTTTTTTTGGAGTTTTTATTTAGGGGTTTTTTCATTTGTTTGCTTGTTTTGTTTTGGGTTTTTTTTGGTTTGGTTTGGTTTTTTTGTTTTGTTTTGTTTTGAGGTTTTTTTGGTTGGTTGGTGGTATCTTTGGTGTGTGTGTTTTTGGGGTTTTTGTGTGATTGTTTGGTTTTGTTTTGTTCTTTTTTGTTTTCTTTGGTACAACTAAAGGAAACATATCAAGTTAGTTTTCTGACAGATACTCTTTAGCAGTGAGCCAGATGCAGTTGAATTGTGATTAACTTATGCAAGGAAATGGGAAATGGATGGAAAAGATAATAGAAGTAAAATATGGTCTTGGTTCATCCATATCTTGCACTTGGCAAAGGTGGGAAAGAGTAAACTGGGAGAAAGCACATGGGACAGGCAGTTTTCATGGCGCTAAGTGCTTGAGCTGCCACCAACTCTGGCCTCATCCAGTCAGTATCTTTCCCCTTGGTCATCTGAAGCTGTTCTCAGAGGAGCAAGAACAGAGGTGTATTTTATGAAACTGGTTAGTGAAGGCAAATCCAATTCTGTCTGTTGGTGTCCATCTGATTAGTTGCAAGTTTAGCGTAAATACTGTTATCATTCTGATGTATATGCCATATTCCCAAAGGAAGTCACTTGATCCATCTTGCTTTCATCACTCACTCTCATTCTAACGTGAAAACCTGCAGACTCTGTGTCCCTACTAGCTTTGGCGTTTTCTAAAACTGCTATGAATATAGTTTGCATTGTGACTGATTCAATAAAAATAAAGTTTTGATACGAGTGTTTTCATGGCAATATTCTGTCCAGCAAATCTGTCAGAAGGTGATTATCATCTCTAAATATCTTGAGCATTACCTCTACAAGCAGAGAGATTGTACAGGAGAATCCCATACATCCAAAAGAAGAAGAGCCCTAATGAAGTGAGCTGCAAGGACAGACCATAATTGGGCAGCCATAGTCCTTACAATGGTTTCATTTTCTAGTCAAAAAGAACATCCTTGTATTTTATCTCTTGAAGCCTACATACCAGGCAGTTACTGCTAGTCATGCTACCTGCAAAGCATAACAAGTGAGCACAGGTGTTCAGGACAGCAGTTCACAGGATATTGGGAAGGCAGGGCTGTAACCACAGACCTGCTACTCGGCACCTCTGTGAATCTTTGGGCCTTCTGCGGCCCAGGAGCAGAGGAGGGTTAGGAGAGCAGACTGCCCCAGAAGCTTCTAATGCCACCACCCTTGTGCTGCAGCCACAAGGCAGCCTCACACCTCCACAGCTCTCACCAGCAGGAGGACAGAGCACAGGAATGCATCAAGCTCGCAGTAAATGCCAAGGAAGTTCAGCGAGGTGAGAGACATCACATCAGGTGAAAAATGGAAATGATTATATAGTTTATGTGGTGTGTGCAAATCTGCCCGTGCAGTAATGCTAGGAGGGGAAGGCAGCAGTAAGAATGAAGTGCTTGGGAGAGCCGATTTCCTGAGTTTGCTCATGTCAAAATGCAGCGTGGGGAGTGGCTCACCACGTGACACAGCAAACTGCAGGGGACGTCCACAGTCCGAAACAGTAACAAAGATTAACAGATGAAGTCAGAGTGATTCTTTTAAAAATATGGCATTCATATTGGACCGTGTTAACATTTCATAGTAATTACTGAATATTGAGAGCCCAAACCTTACTTTGCAAAATGGTGTGTGTGAACTACTGTGTTTTATAAAGTGCGAATTCTGTCAGTATTCACTAAGTAAATACCTCTTATACTTCACAAAAGCAGTTTCAGGCTTCTGTAATATTATTTGGAAATGTATTTTAGAATACTAGAAAAACACATGTTAAATACTTTGAAGATCATTATTGTAGGGTAAGATTAATGCATCCTCTGAAACTTGAGTTACAGAGTTTACCTAAACAGTTATTCACCCTGAAGATGATAAAAAGAGCTACTTTACAACAATTATTTTTGTGATGTAGAGCCAAATAACAAATGAGTTTACAGACTAAGTATTGATTGGTTGCAGCACATTAAGTTGGATTAATGGCACATGCTCTTGAAACTATAGTGATTAATATCAAAATGGGATTACATTGCTAATTCTGTGTAAGAAAGAAAGAATGACAGCAGTCATTATTTATTTTGTTGTTGGGTAACTCTCACAAAAATGGCTTAGAACATTGCAACATAAAGTTAAAAATTTTAGGATGAAAATTTGTTCCTTACCAATATATTCCTCACATTTTAAATAAACTGACAATATATTTGTCTTGACATTTGACTACTGGTAAATGTACTTTGACAGAAGCAATATGAAGATGAGTAAAATTTTGTTCTTCAGTTAATGAAAGACTATTTTACTAAGAAGGACAATATTGGACTAAATACTTTCATTTAATAGCACAATTTTCTGACTGGTTTGTTCTTATACCTTAGCAAAGAACAGTTTATTTAAACACTTTGATATTTTGAGAAGATCAATACTTAGTTGTAAACCAATCTGCAATCAGCTTAACAGATATGAGAACTGCTGAAGGTCATCTCAAATTGCAGTTATAAAAGGAAAAATTATTGCTACTTACTACATTTTTGTAATGAAATGTATAGCTTGTCATGATATTATATGATATAAGCAATTTATGATTGGTTATATAATAACCATTATATATTGGTTATATATAACCAATATATTGGTTATATAATAGTATATTTAATATTTAAATGATCTAACACACTTTTTCCCAAAAATATTTTATTATTAAGTAATTTTTAGCATATTTTTCCAAAATTATTTTAGGATTACTGAAAACCTATGTAAAAATTCCATATTATAATTTTCAAAATGCACATGTAATGGAAAAATTTCAACTAAAAATGCTTTTTTATCTTTTTTGTTGTGCTTGTATTGCATTGAGTCTTCACATGTGAAAAAGCATTCTTACTGAATTTGGATTTTTACAGGCTTTGGGAAGTTACTCTGTTCTTATGGGTTGTATTGTATTAATTTACAGACACTGAAATGATTATCATTTTTAAATGCCCAATCAGAAACTTCTTAAATGCCTACACAGTATCATGAACTCTCCAGCCTTGTCAATCATGAAAGCTATTTTTCATTTGTTCAAATCTTACAGCTTGAAAAGAACAGCATTTTTTCAAATTTGCATTTATATTGTAGATATCTTCAAATGAGAGAAAGGATTGTTTCTAACTTACTAATGTCGTACTTACAAGGTTAGGAAACGCAAGGCTTCAGTATTGAAGATTTTGTGGGCCTAGCCTGTCTGACAATATCCAATTTTATTTCAAAAAATCTTTTTACAGAAATACTGAGCATATGCTAGTTGTTCAGTTAAAAATACAGAAAAGAGAGGGAAGTAACATTTAAAACACTGTCACTTTTATACAACAGGTTAAGGCATAGATCCTGGAATGTTTAATATTAAAATATCCTTGTTATATATGTCTGTGTATACCTCCATACATACATATATATATAATTGTAAATAATGCATCATACATGATATTCCATTATGCTATTTACCACACGTCTAGTAAAAGATTAATGACTCTATTTCCCCTTTTTGCTGAGTGTTATAGGATGACATTGGGCAGTAGGAAGAAGTAGCTGCAGCATTAACCTCTAACAGTTTTATAAAGCATTAATAAAACAGGAAGTCTAATTACCCTGATATACTTTGTCCTATCATAGACTGTAATAATACAAAGTTGCCCAAGAGTTACAGAGTTTTAGATCTTCAGAGATTAGTACCCCTATGCAATGAAATTCTTCTCGAATGCTATTTCACTATATTGTATAAATTGCTTCATAAGTCAAGTTAGTAAATTATACTTGGTGTTTCTAAATAAGCCCTCATCACAGCAGGAGTTTAAATATCTTTTAAAATACTGTGGAAAAATCTTGCTGTGAAAATAACTACTGCCTAAATATATTTGTGAAGAAAAGCATCACTTATATCTACAAGCAAAACAAGGCACTTCATCAATTATTTAATACATAATTTGCATATATAATCCGTAAAATAACCAGAAGAAAGCTTCTATTAAAATATGTAAAACAAGGTGTAATCTGATTGAATTATGGATGGTTAAAATGAATTGTTATCCAGCTAGGAAGCTGAAACTGCCATTAACTAATTTTCATATACAATTATAGAATGTTACTGATTATTCAAAGTGAATGTTCATACTGTAGGCTAAATTGACATTCAGTTCTGTTATTTTGAAAGTCAAAGGCTTAAAAATAAGCAATTTGCTTTTAGCAATTACAATGCTGTATAAATTAAATATTCATTCAAAATTTAAATATAAACAATGCTTTTATATAGCTTCTTTGGCTTAAGTTCTGTATACAGCTCTGTTAAAAATAGAGATGTGGGCAGTAAATAGGTTGGCAAAATGAAGTCTCGGTAGGTTCAAATAATATATGTAAATTATGAAGGCATTCAGAATTTGTGGGTGGGTGAATTCAGATTTCTAGAACATAAAAAATATGAACACAGTTTTAATTAAAGAAAGAAGTATGACATTGGTCTATGCAGTGAAGGTATGCTTCAGAGTACAGACACCCTTACTGCCAAGTTGTTTGGAAGAGTCAGAGGCTTCCCATCTGCTGCAAGGAGATTTCCACTCTCCACAGAGACTCACAGTGCACTTGTGTATGTATTGAGATCGTGATTTTCTAAATCCTCATTCTGGGAGAATATCTTCAGAATATGATAGAAGGTCTTGGACTATTTTCCTGTTTCAGACTTTGTTCTGTACATTATGAAACACTTTGGAAAGTAATTTCAACTGTGTTGGGACAGTATCTCAGTATCTGTCTGTTGTTAGCCTGTCACGCTGGAATGTATCTATTCCTGAAGCGCTTCTGAGCAGAACTGTGAAGTGCCAGTGTCAAATATGCTTGGAACAGGGAAGCTTTGTTAGGTGACAGCTAATTTATCAGCTTCAGAGCAGTTTGTACCCACTACTGCTTCTTCACGTTGAAGAAGGGAAGTAAAATATTTATACAACACTATATATTCATTTCCTCAATAATGTGCATTTAGGAGCCTGAAATATTTTTTGAATGGGAACAAACACAACAAGAAGGTGCTAAAAGGAAAATAAATACATTGGTTTTCTTTTGGCAGGAAAGGACTTGTTGCTAGGGGGAGGTGATTGTTCAGCCTTATATGTCCCCCCACTGAAATCAATAGAACAGATTGTTTGTTCTTAAACAAACAAACAAGCAATAAGGTTACTCAGCTACTTATTTTTAAAAAACAGATGGAAAGGAAAATCCTGAAAAATACAAAACTGCCCAGCTAAGTTTTCTGTTTTATGTTGGCATACTTGAAAAAGAAGGGACTAGAAGTATGGTGCTGTGGCTCATCTGTATGCTTCTATCATACAAGCCATCTGAACTCTGGTAAGAGTGACAAGATCAATTTTTCATATATCAAAGTAATGTAAGTTTTAATACACGTGATAGCAATCAAAAATGCTTCATTCTGAAATGTTTTAATCTATCAGGAAATAATTTTTATCTCAAAGTCCACATTGTTCCTGCTAATACAAGCACTTGTTTGATTTCTGTCTTCACTGTCACAGTATTTTCTGCTTCAGGCTTCTAACATGAAAGAAGTTCTTCTGCATAAGCAAAAGAGATATGTCAAAAAAGTATGCGTATCTTTCCTAGTTTAATGCTTTTGAACTGAACTCTGATGCTCAATGCTTCTGCTAGAGTAGCTATAAAGTCAGTGAATTAACAAATTAACAGGAGCAAAACTGGCATTTTATGTGGCATATATTATTTTATTCAAGAAGTGACTTTTTATTGCCATATCAGCTTTTCTTTCATATTTTTGAAGTCATATGGTAAACCTGATTTGTACTGAGAGGTCATAGTCCTTTCTCAATTCTACCAGACCTGATTTTCAGTAGTCTGCAAATGCATCTGCAGTGCAGAACATCAGAGGCTAAAATGAAAAGCACTTATATTGAGATTAAAAATATAGCATGAAGCAGTGCTACCTGCTTGTATATTACTCTGTTGTATCTATGGAATATACCAAGAATTGAATCCACATTTTAGGGTATGAAAGTTCAAAAGCACTTAAAATAAAATAAATGATAGTGATTTCTAGTGTAGTCCTCAAGCAGAAGTGTTAATGTGTAAGATGTATTTGGTTTGACAGAGGATGAGACATTTTTGAAGAGGCAGAGCTTGAATCCCACACCACTGTTGTTATGGAAATAAGAACACGCCCTCAATTTCAGTCAGATTTGCCATGATTTTTTTTTTCTATTTTTGAATCTTTCAGTTTTTATTTTGCCATTGCTTCTTGTCTTACTGTATGGACTGCATCTTAGTTTTGTTCAGAGCAGCCCATATGATGCTATGTTTCATATTTGGGACCAAAACAGTGTTGATAACACATCAGAATTGTGGCTGTCATTGAACAGTGCTTATGCAGTGTTTGGGCTTTTTCTAGCTATCTCACTGTCTGTCTTTCTTTTTCATACTTTTTATTTTTCCTTTTTTTTGAAATTCTATTGTTACTTTCAAACTGTCTGACTGTTGCCATTTGAATCCAGCTCTTGTTCCCTCTGTATCTGAATCAAGCAACTGGGTTCCCACTCAGGAGGCCTGGAAGAAGAAGATTGTGCAGGAAAGAGTAGCTCTCAGTTCAGCACCTAAAACTGGATATTCATTGGTCACTAGAAGTGGAGAATACTACGGGCATGCACACTTCAAAGTCTTAGAGTTTGTTAAATTTGGCATGTATTTGGGATGTATTGCTTAATCATTTTTTAATCATGTTTCCCAAAGATCTACCATTTGGCCATTTTTAGGAGATGATGGAAGAGCAGAATGCATATCCTTGACACAAAGGTCACTTTTGCAGCAAATACAAGTTTTGAAGGTGGTGCTAATACATTCCCATGGAAAAGGTGATTGATTTTTTTTTTTTTTAGTGTGTAGAACTGGCTTTTCCTTGTGTCTCTCTCAAAAGTGAATGAGATGAATAAACAATTATTTCAATTTACAAGAATAAAAAAATCCAAGGCAGATGCCTGAAAAAGAAAATTCAAACCCCAACTACCTGTTTGATATTTACGTACAAGTGAAAGAAATTTTTTTAAAAAGACATTCCTGAGCAACTTTAAAACAATTGAAAACATTAGCCCTGCTTATATTGCCTTTATTTACCTGTTCTTTCTTCCCCTTTTGCCATCCACCAAAGTCCCTTCTCTAAGATGCATATTTAAACCTTATTACTTCAGTCTTTAGAGAAGTAATATACAACCTCACTGATGATCTGAAATATTCACAATGAGTGAAATATTCAGGATGAGTGCTATAGACATCTATAAGCTAAAGGCAGGGGAACTCAAAATTCACCTTTTGAGGGAACCAATAAAGCATATATATAGAATATAAGGAATAAAACAAAGATTGCTCATTTTCTTGGATAGTTTTAGTTAGAGTTTAACAAAAGTAAAACAAAAAAAGTGTGAACCGTGTCAGCACAGGGTAGTTTACTGCAGTCAGAAGTCTAGTGTTTGCATTATTTCCTCACTTACATGTAAGAGCTTTCATATATATATAACTTTCACACAGATCTATACAAACATTTTTACAAGGTCTAAACCCCCATCATTCTCCCTAGTAAACAGTCACTTAGCTTGTTTCAGTATGTGTTGGTGTAAGAGAACATGGTCGTTTCTCTTTTGCCTTCTTTGCTGCTTATTCTTACAGCTTCTTTCATTAGTGCAAACTCTTCAGTAGACTCTCGGACACTCATTTTGTTAGCAGAAGTTGCCTTCAGCCTTGCAATTATGTTTCTCTTTTCTAGTTTTTACTGCCTCCTGCTGACTGTACATGGGAGAGGCACTCCTAAGCTTTCTGAACAATACATTTAAGCTGGAAGTAATAGAGGGTAGAGATAAGGAGGAAGCCTCTCTTGGTGAAGAAATTAATGTGGTAAATATTGAGGAATCCATTCAGTGCCAGTAGCAGGGTGATGAGATACAGCTTGAGGTGCAGGTTGAGCCCTGAGTAGCGGAGCCCAAGAACTGAGCAAATAAACTCTGCAGATAAAGGGTATGGGGACCTGTAGCCCAGCCGGGGGACCGGACACTCAGAGATATGGCAGGAGGCGAGGACTCTGCTAGAAGAGCCCAGAGTTTGGGCTGTGAGGGTATAAAAGCCCTGGGGTTTCCTTTTTTTGGGGGCCCTCCGTAGAGACACCAGCTCGAGCTGTTATTCCATTGTTGCACCATGATTAAATTATTTTAAGGATCCAGGTCTGGGACACTGCTGTAGGAAAGCAGGGGTTGAACCAGTGAGGAAGCCTCGTCTGACTGTGAGAGTGGGATGTGCAAGGAGACAAACAGGCACCTGTTAGATCACTGGAGCTACCCGCTGTGAGGGGGCTTCAGTTCCTGCCGTGAAAGTCTCTGGTGGCGGGAATGTGACTGCCACTGTGTGGCTCCTGGATGCTCAGACAGGAAAGTTTCCTTAACAATAAAAATGCAAACCCAGAAAAATTGTGTATAATTCAGACAACAAATGTGTATAATTCAGATGACAAAACCTTTTGGATGAAAATTAGAGAGAAAGAGATGTTAAAGGGATATGACACAGTTTGCTCTAGCAGCAAGCTTATTAACACTTCATGCTTAAAATGCTGTTCTCTACCAACTAATAAAAAGAGCCCATCTGCTACACACCAGGTAACTAAAGCTCATAAGGAAAAATGTTTGGCAAAAGTAGAAGAGACAAATCAGTCCTGTTAGCTGGAACTGGATTATGGTTTTGGAATTCTCCAGTATTGTAGCAGCTATTTTGTATTCCAGATTAACATATTATATATGTTAAACACAAATACACCAGTCCTATTGATCTACTTGCATTCCTATGGTTTAGAGTATTTCTAAGATGACTATTCTGTCTAACAGTAAATATTTTAGTCCTTTTTCTCTTGACACTTTATTATAATAACAGCATGACAATCATAAATATATTTGAAAAACACTGTGATTTTCTCTCACAAAAAGTGGGAACAACATCTCAATGAGTGACATGTTGTGTTTGTTAAAGCCTTATACTTTTAAAATAACTTATAACTTTTTTCTCACAAAAATATATTTACATTACAATAATTATTTTAGTAAAAGTCCAAGCCTAGTCCTAATTTTTCCGCTAATGAAGGGGAATGTTTTCCATCAATGTCCATCAGTAGTCCTGGGGAATGGTATAAGTAATCTATGTTTCAGGGGCCAATAGAGCTGCAATTTTTTATTTTATCTTTCATTTCTTGTGTAGACAGAATGAAAGGTTTGATGAGGTAGTTGTGTATTATTATGCAATTTAAACTGTTTGTTAAACAGTTACACATTATCTTGCTCTCCCTCGACAATCAGATAAATTTTTTGTATTTCTTTTGTCTGTACAATAGAGTCTGAAAGAACTTTAATTGACAGAGGCTCAGCTAGAATTTATGGAGGCCTCCTGAGCCCCTGCTGTGTTCTCCCACCCTTTGAAACAACACTGCTGTGGGTAACGAATTCCCCTGGATTAGCAGAGTAGCAGGATTAGCTTTAATACTGGTGGGATGTCATCAAGTCTCTATAACCAGTAATACACAGAGTACTCAAAAGTAATTATAGTTGTTAATATTTAAAACTTTAGAAATTGTCATATTAATAGATTTAGCACATGGACTATATGTATGGCTTTTCATGGACACAGGAGAAAAAAAAAAGACCAAAATATTTTTTACAGGAGAGTTAAAGGTCAATTCCTTTTCTGGTTTAAAGAGTCATCTGCATAATAACAAAGAGCAGAGTCACATCTAAGAAATATCTGGGAAAAAATCATTTTTAACATCAGAAAAATTATTTTCCACTGACATTATTCTAAAATGATGGTTGATTAAACTGGTTGTGCTAAGGCTTTAACTTTGAAAAACAAACTAAACTAAAATTCAGTCTAAAGCATAAATTCATTAGTAAAATTTACAGAACACAGGATAAAGGGGGTTAGGCTGGAGTGCATTGAGTAGCCCTATCTGTCACATTGTAATCAGCTAGATTTTGAATTATATTTTCCAAATAAATTCAAATAAAATATTATTTATAGATACATTTTAGAAATTAATTATTATAGTATTTCAACTTGTGGCCTTTTAAAAAATTTTAAAAAAAGACCTTATCAAATTCCATTTCACAGTATTTTAACTGGAAAAAAGTCCTCATCAAAGCTTAACTATAATGGCTTGAATGGTTGTATAGCTATTTAGAATTCCCACAGGCAAAGAGCTGCACACTATTACCTGTAACTGTTTAGCTGAAGAAAAGCAACAACTTTGAATCCAAAAGAAAGGGCTTTTGGGACCTCATGAAACAATATACATGCAATATCAGTACAAAATACGTGCCCCTTGTTTCCACAGTTATACCCTTGTTGTCACAAAGTGGAGAAGAGCAGGCTCAGTTCTTCAGTGCAATGGCCATTGCTTCAAAGATTCACACCATGTTTACAATAGAGGAAAAAAACCCCCTCACAACACCTCACCTCACCTCACCCCAAAAACCCCAAACCAACCAAAAAAAAACCCCAAAACACCCCATACCTGGGTAGAAATGATAATTTAAAGAAAATAAATCTTTTCTTAAATGCATATGCTTACATTCTTCGCAATATTGAGCACTTCTGAGAAAGATGGCAAAACAGAAGAAAATTATTAATTGAGACATTAAGATTAAAAATGGATGTTGTAGTTCGCGTGTTTAATTTTTGACAGTTCCTTAGTGGGACCTCTGTTAGCCCTTGTCTTATGACAGAAAAGAGTTGGCAAAATTTATGTTATATGCACACCACTAGTTTCTACACCAAGGTTCTGTTCAACAGGAGCGACTAAAGAAAGTGCTATTTTGTGCCAGTCGTAATGGATCCTTGTTTTAAATGTATAAGGAGTAAAAATAGTTATGAAGAAGCAAGGTAAAAATGTGTGATATTAGGACACCCTTTCACAGAATTTAAAAGAGCAAAGATGACTTCAAATCTCTCTTATTAATGCTGTTCAGGTAAAAAAGATAGGTTTGCATAATGATAACTTAAACTTGTGGGACATAAGAATTACTAAGGCCTCTGTGATGCTTATCTCTGGGTTGCATAGCCCAAATTAGCATAGTGATGTGTACGTACTACAGTTTGACTATTGCATTTCATCAAACTGATTTTTTCATTTTTGATTGTACTGTCTCTTGGAATATAGTATATTACAGAGTAATATTTTAGGTTTTCTTACATAATTTGTTCTAGTTACCATAAAGATATTTAACAACGTTTTAGAGCTGAACAAAGACTTTGGTGCCTCTCCTCCTGAGACAATGCCCTAACCATCAGGTTCAATTCTAATTTTCTAACCTAGTCATAAGGAATATGGAAGTTTTTTGTTTGGTTGTTTTTTTGGGTTTTTTTTAAAGTGATTTCAGAATTGTTAGAAGCCTACTAGCCACAGCAATCACATAACAATAGTAATTACAGGTATCTGATCAAGTCAGAGGAGGAAACAGAGTAATTTTTCCCTGTCCCAAATAAGGAGTCTCCCTGTACAAGAACTGAACAATACTACCTTCAGTGACATAATATGAATGTTAAACATGCCTACTCAACTGTTTCTTGGTTTACTTTTTCTATATCAAAAGTTCACCTGGACAATTTTGGTTTGGTTCATAGAAAATTGAGAAAAGAGAGTAGATCAATGTTAAGTTGCTATTCCAGTGTGTAGTGGTTCAGCTTTGAAGTACAACATGAATAATTTCTATAATAATAATTTCTGTGTCAGACAAAAATCTTGTTAGATTTTTTTCAGATTTCTATTTCCCAGAAGTGGAAACCGTGGGGCTGCAAGTTCAGAAGTCCTGATCTTTTGTAGTGGTTGCAGTAAGGGTCATTCTGGCTTGTACAGTATCCCCGAAAACTTAATGACTGGTCAAGAATCAGCCTTAGACAAAATTTTCAAAATGTTATAAGCAAATAGTAAGATGGATTGCACCATCACTGAATTACTGTAAAGAAATTTTTCAGAATCTCAGGAAGCAGTTTAGCATCTTGAATAACTGGGAGGTGCCTCATGTTTAATTTGAATTTAAGCGGTGCCTGAATTTGACTCCAGAACTGGACTTCTAAAGGCTGCTTTAGGATTTATGTGTGTATCATCTCTTTATGTTTGTCCTCCAAGTTAGCTGGAATGCCAGTTTTGATTTAGAAGCATGAAGCTGAATTGTGAATGTAGCACTGTGCTAACAAAACTACAATGCTTTTAGGTCAAAACACACATCCAGCTGACTTGATGCACTTACATCATGGTAAATATCTCATAAAATGGCTTTGAGCACATGATTTATCCAGTAATAGGACAAATTATAAACATTTTAGAACAAACTCTGGATAGTAAAATTTCGGGAAAATACCTTTTTTTTTTTTGAGAAAATCCTATGCAAATTTATTAAGATGAAAAGGTCTCTGGTATAATCAAAATCCAGTTGTTTATGATACATAGCATTAATTATAGTACTTGCAATTAATCAATTTTCAGGTTTTTAAACCAATTGCATATTTTACCATGTACATGCATCAAAACAAAGCCTAAATGTAAACTTAGGAAAATCAAAGTTCAAATTTTCTTTACAGTATCTGACTTAAAATTTATTTTGTTGGAATTCTCCTTTATCCTGTTAAAAGGCTCCCACAGGGAGCACAAGAATATAAATACATAAATGCACAATGGGTATGCCATGCATTTTTCAGCATCCTCTTGAGATAACCCTCTTACCTTGTTCTGTTTGCAGCAATCCGGTAACAAATATTGGTGGGAAACACAAGCTAACTCTTTGTGCCAATCAAAGATGACTCATTATAAAACTCCTGTAACCAAATCTGGTGTGATTTCCTGGCCATAGCACTGCCCGTCAGGGTGGAGATTGAGCTCTGTAACAAATAATTACATATGCCATAAACCTTTTTCAATGCCTGAGAAATAGAAACTGTTTTTAAATCTTGCATATGTGGTAAGAATACATTTCTTCACAAAGATAACAGAAACTTAACTTTTTTTCCCCCCTGCACTCTCTGAACAAGCATAAAATGAAATGGATACAGAGTTAATTATGAGTTGCTTTATATTTCTTCCTGTCTGTAAAGTTGCAGAGGCACTCTAATAGATTTTCAAGAATTTGACATATTTAATTTCATCACATGGATTACTTCAAATAAACTATTTTGAGGGAGATGTAGGTTTTTCTGTTGGAGTATGAATTCATTTACTTTTTTGGCAGCTTATAAATGGTTTTTCCTTGGTTTTATCTCATGCAAAGCTTCATAGGAAAGTGATATAAAACCATTATTGTGATCTGTTGTGTTATTGTGATCTGCCTTGTGAGCTTTTTGTGGGGGCTTTTTGTTGTTTTGGTTTTTGGTATTTTTGGGAGGGCTTGAGGGGGTTGTTTAGGGTTTTTTGTTTGTTTCAGTTTCTTGTTTGTTTAGTTTGGTTTTGGTTTTTTTATTTTTTTGTTTGTTTTTTGTAAGAGTTAATATTTTTTCGTGGAACAATATTTGCTGGGTTTTGTTTGTTTGTATGTTTTCCTTTACCTATTCCTGTTATCAGGCTCAGACAAGAATTTATTTTGCATCTTTATCCCCTGTTTTGTGCATATATGACTTTGGGAATCATGTTCATATTTCATTTCCGTGTCTCTGTAGTGGACATGGAATAATTCCTCATTATACCATCTCGGATGTCTCTTTTCCACAGCAGTTTCTCATATTCTCATATTCTTTTTCTTTTCCAACATCATCTAAGGTGGGCAAGGGAAAGCTTCCTTTATAGGATGAAGTATATAGTCTCTTCTAGCTTGAATGGTAGTTATTCATCTTATTACAGCTATTCAAAATACTCATTCAGGAATTCCTCTTAACTGTGTGAGATTCATGGACTTCTGTTCCTATATTTTAGATGCTTGCGCTCCATTTGACTTTCAGATATTTTTTACTTGGAAGTCATCCAGTAGGTTTGTTCTTAAATTCTTCTTTTAAGATGCACTCAAAAGTCATTACCTTTTTATTTCTCTTATTCTCTCTTGCTTCTGTTTTTAACCTGTGAAAGTAATCTACTGTCTTTGAGGCAGCAGTCTTAGTTTTGTGATGGTCACACTGAGGTTGAGTTCTGCTCTACCATTCCCAGAACTGCTTGGCTATGGTTAAATAAGACATTATCTTGTTTCACACTGACTAACCTCACTTTGTTAGTTTCTTAATAAAGACATGTGTGAAGACATGTTTCATCTATTCCTGTGATCTCTTTTGTCTCTGAGTTCTGTTCAAGCCAATATGGATCATACAGTTTAATGTTGTCATAGTCTTGTGCATCAGTCCTAAACAATTCCAGTCCCTCAGAAAAGAAGGTAGAAACGTGGAATTAAAATTTACTATTTTTGTAATGCCTACATTTCTGCTGTTATGTCTTTTTTAGCCCTTCAGTATCTCTTTTTTGCCTATGCCAAAACAATGAGGGCTTACTGCCCTGCAAGCAAAATGAGACAAGAGCAATAACAATGCAAACATAAGCACAGACTACCCCAAAATGGAGTCAGGATGTTGGATGGCAAGTCTGTATCAGGGCCAGTGATCAGGATTGGAGACAGTCCAGCCACCATGTGACAAGGCCTCAGTGCAGAAGCAGATCTGGGGCCAAGCCAAGGGAGCCAAGCCAAAGTCAGCACTGGGAAATCCAAAACAGCACAAGCGCAGTGGCTGCACAGTTGCAGCCCAGCCCGGATGAGACCAGTGGTACAGTCCCCGTTTAATAACACTTCCCAAGGAAGAAGAGAGAGGACCTTAATTCTACCTTTTTTCACAGACAATCCAGTCTTGGATTTGGCCAGCTCTGCTCTAACTTAGGCAGCCAAACTCCTTGAAGGGCAATGAGCTTGCAGCTATCTAGGTGTCATGGGACATTGCCTCATTTGCCTTAGCTTTGTGAAATGTTGTGACTGGTCAGGCATTATGCTGATCTCCTTTAGTAACCAGCTGACCCACCTAGCAGATGAGGGAAGGCCTGTGGATACAGTCTACCTGGACTTCAGTAAAGCTTTCAATACTGTCTCCCATGGAGAAGCTGGCAGCCCATGGCTTTGAGGGTGCACTCTTCACTGGGTTAAAAACTGGCTGGATGGCCAGGCCCAGGTGACTGAAGTTACAACCAGATGGCGACCAGTCACGAGTGGTGTCCCCAGGGCTCAGTATTGAGGCCAGTCCTGTTTAATATCTTTATTGATGATATGGATGAGAGAATCAAGTGCTTTGTAGACAACACTGTATTAGGCTGGATTGTTGATTGAGGGGTCTGAGCAGTCTGGACCGATATCTGAGGTTCAACACAGCCAAGTGCCGGGTCTTTCACCAGGATCACAACAACCCATGCAGTGCTACAGGCTGGAGGCAGAGTGGCTGGAAAGCTACCGATGGAAAAGGACCTGGGGCTGCTGATCCTCAGCCAGCTGATCATGAGCCAGCAGTGGGCCCAGGTGGTCCAGAAGGCCCATGACATTCTAGCTTGTATCAGAAACAGTGGACCAGAGAACAGAAACAAGGCTGATGAAGTGTCCAGAGAGTGAGTCATATGAGGAACAGCTGAGGGTGTTTAGCCTGGAGGAAAGGAGGCTCAAGGAAGACTTTATTGCTCTCTAAGACTGCCTGAAAGGAGATTGGAGCCAGGTGGGGGTTGGTTTCTTCTCCCAGGCAGCCGGCCCAGGATAACAGGAAATGGCCTCAAGCTGTGCCAGGGGAGGTTCAGGTTGAACATTAGGAAGAATGTCTTCACTGAAAGAGAATTTAGGCATTGGAATGGACTTCCCAGGGAGGTAATGGAGTCACCATCCCTGGAAATGATTAAGAAATGACAGGATATGGCATTTAGTGCTATGGTTTAGTTGACAAGGTGGTGTTCAGTCAAAGGTTTGACTTGGTGATGCTGAAGATCTTTTTCCAACCTTGCTGATTCTATGATTCAGTAAAATGAACCTGTAGTATCACCCAGCTGAACTTCTTAGTATTTTTGCCTACTCCACTTTTGCTTTCTTGTATGTAGGAAAATATTTATGTAGTCACACTTTTTTTGGTTTTGTGTTTGCTTCTTTTTTTGGGGAAGCCTTGCACATACATTGGGAAACTATAGCTTTAAAACCACTGAGAAAATCAAAGTATGAGAAAGTTAAGGAAAAAGCTTCTTCAGTACATATGAGAAAAGTAGAAGAAAAAGAGTGTGCTGCCTAAAAAGTCATGGTTTAAAACAGTATATTATGAATTTCAAAGAATGATCGTTGTACATTCCAATGGAGTCTGCTAATATTTCAATGCCTTCTATTTGATTAGTGAATGAAGACTAATTGAACACAGTTATCAAAAGTCATGAAGGAACAATTTATAATTCTTTGTCTTAATTTACTAAAAGCTTATACAGCTACAAAGTATCATTTGTCCAACTATTATAAAGAAAATTACTTTTCCTTCTTTTCCTCACTGGGGTTATTTAGAAGTTTCTCTAGGTGTTTGACAAATTAAAAATTATCTTCTTTAATGAGAATGTTAAATTTCATTAAATCTGCAGAATATCAAATAAATATGAGTTTTAATGGAATTTTTTCTCCTCTATGTAATGTAACTTCTTTTATTTCTGTCAAATTTTAGGCCTTAAGATTAGAAAAATGGAATAGGTATACTGTAGTAAAGGACACTTGTTGTACCTGAGAGAAACATTTTAAACATACAGAGCTCTGAAGAGAAAGTTCTATTTTTTGTGCTCTCTCTCTCCAAAGATAAGATGAAATTTTCATTTATATATGCGATTTATAGTGATATATAAATATTGTTGATCTCATGTATATTGTATATTTTATACAAAATGTATGTTATAAAATCATAAAATATTTTTATGTGTTTGAATCAAGCTATAGTCAAACATATGGTGATTCCTAGCTTTTGTTCTTGGCAATTTTAATATCCTAGGCCATAATATCAGACTTTAGGATGCAGTATCATTGAAAAATTATGCTGGTATCTAGCACAATCAAACTAGTTTGCTGAAAGGTAAGTTATGGAAAGATCTCTGTACTTTGGTAGGTTATCTCCTAACGGTGATAGTCATTGTATTTGGAAAATGGCTTTCCTCCATCTGGAACCATGAAAAGTTTTGATCTCTGTAAAGAGTGTGTAGTGTCAAGAGATGATTATTTGTTGGGGAAAATCACTTTACCCTGTCCTATCATGAAATGACAGTTTGTGTAGGGATTTCTTCAACAGTCAGTGAATAGGGTCAATAATCTGACATTGCCTGATAATACAGAGATCTTTGGTGTTTTTCAACCTCCTGCATTTTCTTTCTAGTTTTTGATCCTGCATCTGCCTCTAGTCAATAATATATCTCCTTTGCCTTTGAGTACCACATTTTATTACAGAAAAATGTGTAACAGTGCTATAATTTCAAAATTACATTGAATCATTGTGCTCAGTGGGAGGTTTAGTGCATTTCTATGGAGCAGAACTGTTTCTATTGTATATTTGCAATTAATGAAGAGAAACCAAAATAAAATGAGACCAGGGTGGGTAATAAAAGCTCTCCTACCTGTGTACTAACTCACTAAGATTGCTATTCTGAAAGACATGTTCTGGAGGTGCTGAATTAAAAAGGAGACAATTCTGAAACTGGAGATCATTGTATCATTTTGAGGGAAGGTCACAGTGTCCGCCTTTTAAGTGGTCATTGCTAATTGCCACTAAAGATAGGGATGTGAACCTGTAAGAAACAGCAATACTTTTTAATCCAAAACATTAAGGTTAAAACAGAGGAAAAGTATTCTCATATGATGAGCTATTAGACTAATTTGCTTCTTGTCTTTGATGACCCAGTTTTAAGCTCTTTCTTTTTTGAAAGAAGAACTGGGATAGAATATTCTCCCATCTAATGTTGGCTTTGGTTGCTGGTTTGAAGCTGAGAGTCAGGACATGGTTTTACAACCTTCTACTTTTTTAACAAGTAAATGCTCCCAGTGTGTAAAATATTTGGGTCCTATGTTCTTAGTGAGATGATAACTAACATGGGACAGAGTGGCTTTGCTTTGTCCTTTCCTTTTGCCTAGGTTATTGACATTGATCAGAAAAAAATCTGATCTTCTCATTTTTTGTCTGAAAAAAACATAGAATGAATAATATCATTCTGCTGAATAATAATAAAAATAATAATAATTTCTGCTCTGAAATAGGAGTCAGTTTAGAGTTCTTAACTATGGAAATGTTTTTCATTTCAGGTTGGCTGTTCTAGTTATATAAATTTTATTAACATATTTGAAGTAACACTCTAGAAATTAATCCTAAATCAAGTCACATTCAAGCAAAACTCAAATTGCCCCTTTTTACATACATTGCCCATTTCCAAGTAATAAAACATACATTCATGGAGGCTTTATTTTAACTTACTTTATTTGTAGTATATGATGGAGAAAAATGTATCAAAAAATCATGCATGTATCAAAAACTGGATATATTCCATGTATTAATAACATACTTGATATTTTAATCTAACAAGTGTTTATTCAGGTCTGTATTTAACAATTATAAATCCAGAAAAAACAAATAGCAGAAAAAAATCAGAAAGAAGTAAAGCAGACATAGCTTAAAATATCAATTAAAAGATAGCTAATCCATCAGCACACTCTCCTTACATCACTCTTGCCATTTATTCTTGGTTAGGTAGATGGAAACCCATTCTAAATCCAGTTTCCCTAAGAGATGTAAAAGGTCATCAGATCATAGTATACTACAGAGCATTGACTGGATTTTTGATACACATAACTTCACTCTGTGGATTTTAGAAACTTCTGATCATTTTCAAAAACACTCCTGCTCACAGAGAAAGCTCAGAAATATCTGAAAGCTGAAATCTAAACTCATCCAGCTACCACTGAAACCAGAGGCAAATTGGTCACTGTGCAGGGTAATAAACTTGAGCTGAATGTCCTTGCTTGAATTTTTCTGGGCCAAGGACCATGCTCATACAGTCAGACTGGTTTCAGGATTTGAATTACTATGTGAAGATTATTTTCTGTACCATACGCAGTGCTTTTCTGGATGCCTGTGGAACTGCTCTGGGTAACTACAACATTACAAAGTGTAGATATTTAATTCTTTTATGGGTTACCAATATTATTTGTACTTCATAGTATTTACCCCGTTGCTGACTTTGTACAAACTGTGAGAACAAAGTTGTAAGAATTGATTAGGCTGGGCTTTTCTTGACCTGTCTGGAGCTTGCTTTTAACTTTTTCAGCTGAAGCAGTAGTAGTCTACTGCTCAGGTGACTATTGTCTAAGCTCTTTTGCTTTCATTTTTCATTGTATGTCCACATGATATATGATTGTTATACTATTTTTTATATTCTGTAATTAAGTGGTAATAATAATAGGCAGTGGAAAAATAAGTCTTAACATGTAACACAAGGAGAAAACATAGATGCTAGAATATATGTATAACAATTTTAATTGCGTTATTATGAAGACTTGTTGGTTTGGTTTGTTGGTTGGTTGGTGTTTGGGTTTTTCTTCAATTGGTGCTAGAATTACAAAATTAATATTTCAAAAAACCCAATAATTTCTTGATTTTTGAAGTGTTTTTCTTGGGCACATATAAACTGAAGAATTTGAAGTGGAACTGAGGTCTTAATTTAAGGCAATATTACATCTAAATCCTTGGACATATTCATTCATACATATGTCCCCTGATCAATTTAATTAGTTCTTTACTTTCAGTTGAGTGCATCCATGATTTTCTTGGCCAAGAGCTAATTCAGTTTGGTGGGAATGCCTCCATGTCCCTAGGCTTCAATATGCCTACACGGAAACTGTCATCTAACACTTTCATGAAGAATAACTCAGTAAAGCCACGGGTGATGTTGAACCATGTGCACAGTTAGTCCTAAAAATGTCTCTTTCATATCTTACTGAGAGTATACGATCATAATTTAAACACTCAGGAAATGCAGCATTTGGCCCTGTCAGTTTGAACTCGTACATATTTCACACAAGAATTTAGGCATTTGTCCCTTCTTATCAGAGTTTAAAAATATCAAGTGTTCAATATCCCATTTAGTACCTAACTACAAAAAAAAAGTGCTTATATACTTTTAAAATTGTAAAAACTCAAGCTCGAAAGATATGCAATGCCAAGGTATAATATATGCAAAGCCTTAATTTCTGTTCTTCATAGGAGTCATGGTTTTAATCCCAGCCAGGAAAGAAGGCCCACTCAGCCACTTGCTCACTCCCACCAGTGAGATCAGGGAGAGAATCAGAAGGGTAAAAGATAAAAAACTCACGGGTTGAGATAAAGACAGTTTAATAGGGAAAGCAAAAGCTGCACACACAAGCACAGCAAACCGAGGAATTAATTCACTGCTTCCCAAGGGCAGGCAGGTGTTCAGCCATCACCAGGAGAGTAGGGCCCCATCATGTGTAGTGGTTACTTGGGAAGACAAATGCCATCACTGCAAACATGCCCCACTTCCTCCTTCTTCGCCCACACTTTTTATACTGACCATGATGTCATCTGGTCTGGAATATCCCTCTAATCAGTCTAGATCACCTGTCCCAGCTGTGTCTCCTCCCAACCTCCCACTCACCCCCAGCCTCCTCACCAGCGTGGCAGCACAAAAAGCAGAAAAAGTCTTGGCTCTGTGTAAGCCCTGCTCAGCAATAACAAAAACATCTCTGTATTATCAACCCTGTGTTCAGCACAAATCCAAAACACAGCCCCATACCTGACACTGTGAACAAAATTAAGTCAACCTCAGCTGAAACCAGGGCAATAGGTATGAGTTATTGAACAATTTGGTTACTTTTTCTCATATAGATCATCAACAAGGAAACAGATATAGACTGTTCTCTTTCATATGAATCCATTATTTGAGAGAAAAAAACCACTTTTCAACTTATCTACTGATTTATGTGGTGGAAAAAAAATGTTCATTGATTCATTTACTTCTTAAATTTTGAAGATGAGGTGTAGAATTTAGTCACATGTACTAAGCTCCTGGCTTTGTAAATTAATATTCTATCTATATTTTTTTCAGCACACTTGTAGGAGTCAGGATTGCAAAACAGAAAGGAATTAAAACTACACTTATTAATAATGTTAGGTTGTTGTTTGGGTTTTTTAACAATTCTTCCATGCGGTTTTAAGAACATCAATAATAATACCTTGCCATTTTAGACTGGAAACTTGAAGCCTTAATTATTAATAGAGATAGCAAACTCTTCAGATATGCTAAAAGCATTGATGGATTTAAATGATGATTCTTCTTGTGTCCAGATTACCATGCCACTCTTCAAGGCAGGACAAATGAGTGTTTTATTCTTTTCCCTTTCCTCTTTGCCATACACCATACACCATACATAAAAGCTTACCAAAGAAGTTGTAGGTTGACCCTGCTGGCAAACAAGGCCCACACAGCCACCCAGCCACTTCCCCCTCAGGGGATGAGGGAAATAGTTGAATGAGTTAATGGGTTGAGATAAAAACAGTAAAAGCAAAAGCTGTGCATGCAAGCAAAGCAAAACAAAGAATTAATTCATCGCTTCCCATGGGCAGGCAAGTGTTCAGCCACCTCCAGGAAATTAGGGTTCCATCACAGAGAATGGTGACTTTGGAAGACAAATGCCATCACTCTGAATGTCCTGTTTTCCTTCTTCTTCCTTGAGTTTTATATGCTGAGCATGACACCATATGGTGTGGGATACCCCTTGGGTCAATTGGGGTCAGCTGTCCTGGCTGTGTACCCTTCCAAATTCTTGTGTGCCCCCAGCTCACCGATGTGGTGGTGTAGGGAAAAACAGCCCTTTGTTCTGTGTAAGCACTGCTCAGCAATAAAAAACCCCCTGTATTCTTACCATGGTTTCCAGCACAAATCCTAAATACAGCCCTTTACTAGCTGCTATGAAGAAAAATCATTCTATCCCAGACAAAACCAGCATAGAAGGAAAAGGAAACAGACTGGTGAGTGTATTTCTCTATATACAATGTCTGGAAGAGCAGCAGCAAAAAATTTAGATTTATGGAATACAGAGGTGGATTATAAAATATACAAATTGAAAATTGTTTAATATTAAGGCATGCAAACTTATAACAGGCTATTAATCATTTATACTTTGTGGCTCCGGCTAATTTAGTTTTCAGACATGATCAGGTAGGAAGGGAAAGACATGAAAACAGTTATATCAGAATTTTCATAAGGTCTATCTTCAATATTTTATCTTTTTTACTATTTTACCAGAAGTTCAATTTATTTTGCTTGCTACAGGGATATATATAGCTATATATGTGTATATAGATATAGATATATTTGTAAGTGCTCATTCTAGATTTATGGAACCTACTTCAACAAAAATCTGGAATTTTTAGATTTTAGAATTTTTTTTCTATTGTCTATAACATTTTTGAATATCTATAACATTGACATTATTACAGGGCTTTATTTTGTTCTATGGCGTTTTATACATGTAAAATACTTAATATTTAAGATTTTTTTGCTTGCATCATGTCAACAGTACAATTATTTGATCAAACATTCCTGGAAATAATATATTATCTTTTCACAAGTATCTTTTTTTATTATTATTTCATGTGCTTAAGGAATATTTTTACAGGATCTATCTTTATGGGGTTTTTTGATCATTAAAAATTACCACTTTCACAGTGAAATCCTGCTAAATAATAATAGCATATGTAAAGTATGCCTATTTGAGAATCAAAGACTTGACTGTAGGTTGTGGAAAAAACCCCAATGATGTTTGTTTAAAAAAAACAACATACTTGTTTTCTGGTAACCACAGTGAAAGTGGCAGAAATTTTCTGAAAAGTTGTGGAGAATTCTGTAAGTAGATCAGAACTGAATCACTATTGTCACCCATAGGTTTTGATTTCTTTTAAGCTTATAACTTGTTCATCAAATACATTCAGTAGGCTCAGAGACAAATAGACTGAAAATAGCTTCAAGCTTTTTAGTGGTGGGGCCTAGAAACTAATTTTTGAGCATGAATTATGTAGTCACTGGCTGAGACATCCTGAAGAAACAAAAGTCATGCTATATTCATACTCTGCATAGGGTGTTTGTTAGGATTTATATGATTCTTTAATGCTACACCTTGAATATAAATGTCCTGAGCACCATAATATGCTTCTTCCTTGCCTACCTGAGGGGAGGAAATAAGTCAGAAAACAGCTGTAAATAGTTTTCAAAAAACACCCAAATAGACTTATTTTTCTTTTTCTGTTCCTATTTCCTTCTTTTATGGGTGTGTATATTTAAGTGCTCATGGGTTGAAGACCCTGAGTCAGTTCAGTTGTGGGAGTTCACAAGTGGTACCTTAAAAGCTGTTGCCAATACCTCCAGAAGCAAATGGCATTGTGCCACAGTTCAGTGTGGATGCAATCAACCGGCTGGATCACCTTTGGTTTCCCCTTCAGTGATTTTGGATGAATAATATCAATGGGTCTTTATTTTAGAAAATATCAAATGGAAATGATTGGTCTTTTTTTTAAGATATTCTTAAGGTATTTTAGATTTTTTACAGGTATTCAAATATGTGTATGCAGCTGTATTTTTGCATTCAGAATATTCTGAAATACTCAAATAATTTTAAAAACAACAAAACCAGCCTTTAAGATTTCATTTTTGAAGTCTGGATTTGAAAAACAGAGTAATATTACATGTGATTTAATAAATAATACATTGATGTTTGCCTGGCTGTCAGGTCAAGTCACTGTGATAAAAATGGTTAATTACTAAGAGCAAGAATTTTTTAACCTCTTCACACACCAATTTGGTTAGATAATAAATTATAGAATTATAGAGTCACATAATGGTTAGGGTTGGAAAAGGCCTTAAAAATTCTTTGGTTCTAATGCACCTGCCATGGGCATAGAACCTTGCACTAGTCCAGGTTGCTCAAAACCCCATCCAACTTGGCCTTGAATGCTTTGATGTCTCCCTCTTACTGATGTTTGGTATGTTGTGAGAAAAAAAATTAAAAGGAAGGAAAATTTTAAGGGATTACTAATAGCTGGTGGGAGGAGGGAATTGTCCCTTTAAGTACTTAAGACCTGTAATGAGAACATGGATAAATTTGTACAGAAGCCAAAAGCCCCATCTTGATAGTATCTGTTGCTGGTTTTAGGTTTTTTTTTTTTCCTCTTCAAGGAAAGAAATGTGGTTCTTTCTTGATCCTAGCTTATTTTAGCTGTGGATTTGTTCAGTTAGGAATATTATTATCCTAAAGCTTTTTACAGAGAGGGAGAAATAGTTACCTCTGAAGCGCATGCCTATGGTTGGTGGAACTTCCTATATAAGTCTTTTATTTATATACCTAGAGTTAGAACAAGGCCACAGGGGTTTGTGCAAGTTCAACTGGTTGTGTACAAAACAGAAGCAGAGTCCTAGACGAGTACCATTCCAGTTCTGGGCCACCACTCCTCCTTACATAAACCCTTCCTTACACCCGCAGTCCCTGAGGTGCCCGCGCCCTGGCCGTGGGCTCAGCCGCACCTTGCAGTGGGTGGTTGGATCCGGCTGGAACCGGCTGTGTCTGGCTGGAACTGGCTGTGTCTGGCTGAAACTGGCTGTGTTTGGCTGGGGCAGCCCTGGCCTCCCCTCATGGATCTCCTGCAGTTCCTGCTGCTGCTGGGGAAAAAAAAAAAAAAGCAAATCCAAAACCCAATCAACCAGCAAAACTCTTCTACTGGAAAAGAGGAAGACAACTTCAGCAGTCAATTATGGTTACTTTGTGTTCTAAATAAGTTGAGTAAGCTTGTGAATTATTTTTTGCTTTCACCTGTCAGCAGGGGCCCATAAACACCATACAGAGCCATCATGGGATTATCTGCTAAGTTCATTTTCTTTCCATTAAGATGTCTGAATAATTTCAGAAGCAGTAACCAATCTGCTACTGGTGGTTACTGGTGGTTACTGCTGCTACTGCTGCCACTGGTGTAGCAATACCAGTCACAATTACTGATGACAGTGCTGGTTTCCATCTGCCACACCTTCCCTCTTCTCGCGATGGGACAATATAGAAAAATACCTAAATCCCAGTTACAGTGGGCCTTTATTTTTCAAAGACAGTATTCAGTAAATATTCAGTAGTGAATACTTCCAGAAGAATACAATTCTTCTGAACCATGTGAGTACCATGTGAGTAAAGATGTCCAAGACATAAAATCTTCTAATTATTGACAATGCTTCTTGTATCTCTCTGAGAAGCAGAGAGTCATAGAATGACAGAATGGTTTGGGTTGGAAGAGACATTTATAGTCATCTAGTCCAACTTCCCTGCAATAAGCAGGAACACCTCCCACTACAACAGGTTGATTGGAACCCTGTCCAGCCTGACACTGAATGTTTCCAGGGATGGGACATCTGCCACCTCTATAGGCAACCTGTCCTACTGTTTCACCACCCTCAAAACAGAATCTTTACATCGAATCTGAAATTAACAGCATTTCAGTTTAAAGGGGCTGAAATGCCTTGTCATAGAAATCTGGAATGTTGCAGTGTGTTGTTTTCTGTGCATCAGTTCAATCTGAGCCGTGGTTATTTCACCTCCCTGACATTTTTCTATACACAGATGGCAAACAAGATAGCCCATTGTCAAGTGTTTTTGTTTATTAGTGTGGGGGACACTGCCCTACAAATACTAACACAGTAATAAAATAAGATTACTACAATCACAACCTAACTAGATTTTACTTGTTTCTTTTCTCAAAGCAATGGAATTGGCTTTTCACATCAGTAGTCTGCATTCGGTTCATATTTCTATTTAACAGCTGCAGGCTATCATGGGTGAAATGAGACTTTTCAGCCTCAGAAGGAGGAGCAAGTATTTGTCTTTAAACTGTTCTCAAAATGAAATTGTAATTTTTAAGACACTCTGGGACTGGCAACAAAGTTACAGAATATCTGCTTCAAGTTATCTAAGGAAAAACAATAACTTTTGAGTACACTTTAGTGCTGAGGTGGCTTCAAAAGGTTCATACACAGTATTTGGTCATTTCTGTCAGTTAATTACCATAAGCTCCATTTTACACAGATGTAAAGCTTGAAGTGTCCTATTAACAGCTAGAAATGGGACACTGGTAAAATGTACCTTGGACTGGTTTAAAGACACAAGGAAGATTGTTCTATCAGGTTGGAAGACTTTAGAAAATCTAACACAGATTCTGAAGAGGGACTATTGGAATTTTTTCAAAAGTTAACTGAATTTCTGGTGGCTTTATTGATACCATCATATTACATACAAAATCCGATTATATTAATTGATCCATAAAGCAATGGTTTTTTACCTGTGATTTTAAAAAGAACAAAGAACCACCTAACAGAGCAGATCATGGGCATAGTATACCTTCACTCACACATGCAAACAGCTATATCTTTGAATTCATTTGGGAAACAAGCTTTAATCAGTAAAATCCAAGGGGTTTTTTGGAGTGAGTCTTTCAAAACTGTATCAGCTATAAGGAAGTCGTGCTGATATTTAAAGGGTGATCTGTGGTCAAAATCTCAAAAATGAAGTCTGTTTTTCTTCTTTTGGATCATGGCCAAAATGATTGTTTATTTAAAGCTTGTCTTAGTTTACTTGCACTGTGAGGACCAGAATATATTTGAGGAGTCAGTATGGCCTCTTTGCCCTTTTCTTTCAAGAATTAACAGGTTGACATAAATAAGTCACTGACTCTGTGTAAGAAAGAGCAAAAGAAATTATCAGTTTGGCATTTCACCTAAATAAACAGACCCACCAGAATGATTGAGGTTACATATTCAAGAGAGAAGTGCATATCTGACACATAGATGCCATAGAAAATTGTGATAAATTGCCTAGGGTTTTTATTAATTATTATAGTCATAGTGAGAAGAGTAGGAGGGAACATGTTGCAGCTCACATCCACCCTGCTAATGTCAATGAGGAGGAGAAAAAAGCCAAGCTGAAATAATATTTTAAATGTTTTTGCTGTATATTTTAAAGATATCTACAGTCTGAGATGTTTATACAGCTGCATATAATTATGTATAAAAGAAAAACATTTCTTTTCATGTTATTTTTTTTTTCTTTTTTTTTTTAACCTAGATTCTCTGTAACTTTAGACAGTGCCTTTACAGAATTAACAAAAAGGTTGAAGTGTGTATATTTATTTGGTGAAATGTTCTCCTGTGAGATGATTCCCTTATCTATGTTATTGTGGTTTTCTCCACTGCAATACTGTCTGTAGTTACAGCAGTTATAGATAGTCAATTCAGGGTACAAGACATTCTAGTTTTATGTCAAGTATGATCTGAGTTACTGTGTGTAAAAAAAAATCAGGCCAGATTATGTACTGCTGCTGTTCTAGTTCTTGAACTTTGATTTGAGAAGCATAATTCTGTCTTTTGAAATAGTGTCATATACTATCCATTCTTCAGATTCATGGTGTTTAAAAGTCTATTTAGGTCATCTTAATAGCTACTGGAAGTTTTCAAGTGAGTAATACAAACAAGTGCACTTATTTTTTTCAACCAAGTCTGGTTAAAATGTTAAGTGTGGAAAATGTCAAAATGTTAGGTCTGGGAAAAATGTTAAAAACATATTAAGAGAAAAAATAGTGCTGAATTTTCTGATATTGTCCTTCATATAATCTTGTCTCTTGAATTAGACATTTTATACTACATTGCTTTATACTAAGTCATCAGAATGTGCTTCATTGTACTAAGGATTCACAATTCTGGAGTCCCTTCTGGAATGAGACACTCAAAAGGGAGTGGAGATCATTATTTTCCCTTTATAGATGTAGGCACATCAGCAGAAGGAGCAGTCTCTCTTCTGAACAGATGTACTTTGCACACTGCAATGAAAGAAGAAAAAGCGCCACCTGAAGTAAATGATCACAAAAGTAAATGACCATGATCCATGTCTATTTTGGATTTATCTTTGTAAATGATACTTTAAACAGGAAGTTCTTTGTGTATTTAGAAGATAAAATGATCACTGAGGAAGCCACATATTATGGGAATTTTTAAATAATCAATTTGGAGTTCTTGAGAACTGTAATTCTTACCCAGCTTTTGGGGTATTGGTATTGGCAGACAGATTACTTACAGATTTAACTTAGAGAACTTTAATTGCAATAAAGCAAAGTTTAGTTGGAATATACTTGTTTTATTCCTTGGAAGGATGGTGCATCCCTCACAATCATTGTAACTAGACATTTGGTATTTATTCTAGCCAGTAAAATACATTTGTTAGAATGTCAGCACTGTATTTGATCACAAGATTTACCCTAGAAACTAAATTTATTATATGCATGTAATTATTTTATTTATAACTAAATAAAATGTTTCTTTTATTGAAAAAGACAACTACTGGAACTATTTAGCTAAAGTATTAAGCACAGAAATTAGACTTTTAAAATTAACAGCTTTGTTCTATGGAATTTTGGGTCTTTGGAATGCTTCATCTCTTTCTTTTCTCCTTGAACCATGAGATAAACACTTACTTATAGATTCAAGCTCTTATTGTTTCCTTTTATTGATTATAGTAGGATTATTATTTTGATTGAGGCAGGTAGAGCAGATCGCAGATCTTGTATTGACTCTGTTGACTAGTTTAATCTATAAATATAATCAGAAGAAAGACTGAAATGTTAATAACCATGCTGTTTAAGACACAGGCTAGAGTTCAGTTCTACTACCACAGTAAATACGGTTGCCTTCACATTACCTGTGTGTCACCATGATCACACCTACAAAACCTGCTACCTACCAATTTAGAGAACTTCTCTAATTTTTTTTCTATTGGTATAAGAACATTTCCCTCAGCAGGTACCCTAAAAGAAAAGAAACTCCTACTCCTTTTTTCTTCCCATAATCTGATTCATTGGCAGTTTTCCCTTCTAATCTTGTTCATCAGAACTGTTAGAAATGTAAGGTATTTTTAAGGTTTGAAATGTTTTGATATTAATAAGAAGGGGAGGGAGAGAACTAACCACACTGATGGACCAGTGGTTTACAACGTGGGCATTATATAGAAAACCAAAGAATGAAAATTAACTCCTCTAAAGAAATTCATCATCAGCTAGTGTGTTTCTTATTTTGTGGTAATTTGTCTTGGTGATGTGCTAGAATTACTCTGAGCTTATCTTTTCTAACTGTGAAAGACAGACAGTGCAATTCTCAGTCCTGTTAAGAGGATTTTAAGAGATATCACTTCTTGGCATGTACAGAACTGTAGCTTTTAAATAGAGGAAAGTAGACAGGAAAGGAAGACCCTTCACAATTTAAATTGTTTGAGCTTTAGAGAGCAGCTCAACAGGAAACTTCAGGAATGGTTCTGGTCACACAACTTCATATTCTACTTAGGTTTCACTTAAGAGGCATCCTAAATGTCTTGCTCAAAGTCACATTAAAAGTCAGAGAAAGGCCAAAGAACAGATTTTTTTATGTGTCAGTTTATGTCTTTTTCTATATAAACAGCACCCTGGTAGATTATCCCACAGTTAGCAGTTATTTTCTAATCTTAATCTCTCTGTCAATGTCAAAGCCTACTTGGTTAAATCTGCAAACCCTGGACAGTGGACTGATCTCTCTTTTTCTCTCTGTCCCTCCCAATTCAATGGAAAATCCTTACGGTTATATTGACAAATGAGATTATCAATGCATTATGTCCATGGCTAAGTGTTTTCTTACCTCTTCGTATTTGTTACACAGTGCTAAACATCTTACTCTGAAAGCCAACCGAAAATTTAGTATCACTTACCAGACAGAAAGTCTGGTTGACAAATGCATATCAAACAGCTAATTAGGAAATGAGAATTTTATATACAGACAATTGTTTTAATCCTTATTTTTATATGTATATATAAAAAGTGTAGTCACCTTCAGCAACATTGGAGAAATGGGAGTGCTTGGCAAAATGCTAGATTGCTTTTTTTAAAGGAAAAGAAAAAGACAGCCTTGTGAATCAATAAAATATGTTATAAAGTGGTAGTATATTTACAAGTAAATAACATTGTAGGGTGAGTTTATAACCTGTTGCTGGTGAAAAATGGAATTTTCCAAACTTATAAGCCACTGAGACAATACAGCATGTTGGGTTTATTTCTTTTGAAAAGAATGCTTCTGGATATCCCATAAAATTGCTCTTTACTACTGACTCTTCATCAACTCTGTCATTTCAAACTAAATTACTGACTTTCCTACAATTCTGAATGAAGTGGTATTGCAAAAACCAACAACTCTTCATGCTGAGCTATGTGTTTAAGCCTTACACATGGTTTATTGTGTGATCTTCTAAGGAAGAACGTATAATGATAACTTCTTTTTCATGTCAAGGTTTTGCTTTCACTTCCTGTCATGTAGTGTGAAAAATGAACAGTAATGTGTTAATTTTTTAAACAGGTTTTTTTTTTTTTAATCATTTGTCTGTCAGATAGAATCTCACACCCTTGATCATTAGTGAGATTTTATCTGTTGACTTCACTGACATAATGGTTTTCATTTTCCTTGTATTTGGTTATTATATAATACTAAGACAGTAAAATATTTTTTTCATGACTGGACAGAAATATCTTACCATCAAAATTTAGTCTGTAAAATTGTTGCAAAAGTATGATTACCTGCAGCAAGTCATGAAATGACACCGAGTTCAAAGTATGATGTAAAAACTAATGATTAAGGAGCTCATAATACTCCTATGCTAGTTTATTTATTGTCATAAGGACTTAATAGGTTTGATGACTTTAGATGAGTGCTAAATAGTTTTACTGTAAGTAGGCCACAAAGATGGTGCAATACAGTTGTTATGTAGTGGTGTTGGACAGTTTCTTCTCTGTCTTCCCCTCATGACCTTGAGCAATATAAATACATGATATAGATAATTATTTAAGTATCAGGACCGATGAAGGGACAATATTTTTAAACTGGTGTCTTCCATAAATCATAAATTAAAATGAAAGGGTAGAAATGGGTTCTTAAATTTTCAGGCATGGATAAGTGCAGCTCAGGCAAGTCTTAATGAATGATTTTGATGACAATTTCTTAACTAAGAGTGAACATAATGCAAACTTATATATTTCATTTGGTGGAACTGTATTGAATCATTGGTGAATGGATGTCACTTGCTGGAAAATTTCAGCTTTTTAGTCATCAGGAGTTTTTTTGCACTTCATTTGGCAATAGTAGTGTTGTGTGTGGCCCATCAGTTGAAGGAAATCGGACCCAGGCTTTCAGCCTGGTCAGCCTGGTTTTTGCAAGTTCAATTTCTGTTCCTGGGGTCTGATGAACTCAACAGCTGTTAAACTTTGACATTTGCAATTATCAAAAGAGTTTCTACATTTCATGATGTAGCGTTATCTTTAATGAGCTGAATGGTATCTCAGGAGGCTTGCATAACTGCCTGTGCATTGTGAGAGTGCAACCAGCACACACACACACACACACACAGACACTGTGTGTGGTGAACACATTTGATTCTGAGCTGTAGCTTTTGTGTCACTTGTAGGAATTTCACCATAGAAATGGGGGATATAGAACATATTCCAGTTCCCAATATTTTCTATTCTGTAAAGAAAAATCGGTTTAAATTAGAACTTACTGCTAAAACTAAAGTTGATCCTTTCACCTCAGACTTTTAAGTAGTATTTTAATCAAGCTAAATCCGTATGTTTGATTTCACTAAAAAGGTATTTGTCAATTTCCCCTCACAATTCCTAAACATGTGCTATATGAAAATACATTTCTTTAAGTTGCTGTATATTTCTGTGGCCAGATTTTTGTAGGGGTGGGGAGAAGGAAGGGGGGCATTGGCTACAGGGGTGGCTTCTGTGAGAAGCTTCCCGCATGTCTGATAGAGCCAATGCCAACTGGCTCCAGAACAGACCCACTGCCAACTGGCTCCAGAACAGGCCCACTGCTGGTTAAGGCTGAGCCAATCAGAGATGGTCATAACGCTTCTGGGATGAAATATTTAAGAAGGAAAAAAGAAAGTTATTGGGTAGATATAATTGTGCTCAGAGAAAAGAGGAGTGAGAATATGTGAGAGGAGCAACTCTGCAGACACTGAATAAGGTCACTTAATAAGGAGGGGGAGGAGGTGCTCCAGGCACTGGAGCTGAGATTCCCCTGAAGCCCATGGTGAAGACCACTGTGAGGCAGCCCATGGAGGTCAATAGGGGTAAATGTAAAATGAAATGTTATGAGTGAGCAGGCTCTTCAAGATGTCAAGAAAAGGTGACTAGTAAGCTCCCAGACTGTCTGAAAGCTGTACATCTGCTGAGCCTTAAGTTGCTTCATCAAGCTTGAATGAATCTTAAATTCAGCTGTTGAAAAGAAATTGGTAAAAAACATACCAGATCAGAACAAAACAAAGTGAGAAAAAAAAGAAAAAAAAA
>VYZT01030605.1:940-24375 GCA_013400735.1 Pomatostomus ruficeps | reverse complement strand
AGGCAGCCCAGGCACAGCCGGTGGCCGCAGGGCACGGCCTCGCTGTCGCTGTGCAGGCGGCGGCACACGGGGCAGTCCCACTCTGTCTGCGTGGCCTGGCTGGCGCTCTGCGGCGCCGCGGGGACCGACAGGGACAGGAAGCTCCCCATGGCTGGCACGGTTTGAGCTGACAATCTTGAGGATCTCCTCCAGCCTCGGTGATTCCGCAATTCTGCGGCGCTCCCAAAGCGTGCCACACGCTGCAGAACGGAGAGAGGCCGTGCCACTGCCTGTCCTGGGGCATGGAGGGCAGGAAGAAACGCCTAGGCCACTCGAGGATACCTTCCCTGCTCACCGAGCCTCACAGATACCCCGTGAGGAGCGTTTCCCCATGGAAATCACCTCCAGGGCTGCAAGCGCCGCGGTGCTGGCTGCCTGGGCCAGGCAGGGTTAGGGACACGGAGTGACAGCTCCGGGATGGGCAGGGAATTCCCAGTGGTGGCCGGACACAGCTCTAGGAGACACCTGGCTCGGTGCTGCAGGCCTGGCAGGCTGGAGCCACGGTGGCCCTGCCTGTGCCCGCACACAATCCGTGAGGGATGTGACATCACAGCACACCCCAGTGATGTCACAGGCACTCGGTTTGTCACCTGGGCAGGGTGCTGGCCCTCCCAGGCATCAGGGGAAGAAGGAAAACACTGATTGTTGTGTTTAATTCTGTGCTGCTCCTGGCCACTTGCGTCTGTGTCTGCGTGTCACATCCCTAACCCTGCCCGAGGTCCCCGGTGAGGGGGACACTGGTGGGGACTGCCAGCCCCACAGCCACCCCTGGTCACAGCAACACATGGAGACGGGGCTGGGGGGTTCCCAAAGGCACCCAGAGCTGTTCCAGCTCTCTGACCACACCCAGAAAGCACAAGCGCCCTTCCTTCTGGGGTTCCCAAATCACGGAATTACCCAGGCTGGGAAAGTCCTCTGAGATCAGAGTCCAACCTATGACCCAACACCTCACTGACAAAACCCTGGTGCTGAGGGCCACGTCCAGGCTTTTCTCAAACACCTCCAGGGATGGTGACTCCACCCTCTCCCGGGCAGCCCATTCCAGTGCCTAATCACGCTTTCTGTAAAGGATTTTTTCCTGATGTCCAACCTAAACTTCCCCTGGCACAGCTTCAGGCTGTGTCCTCTCATCTGTCAGTGTTTTCCTGGGAGCTCTCTGACCACACCCGGAAAGCACAGGCGCCTTTCCTTCTGGAGATTCCCAAATCACGGAATTACCCAGGCTGGGAAAGTCCTCTGAGATCAGAGTCCAACCTATGACCCAACACCTCCTCACTGACAAAACCCTGGTGCTGAGGGCCACGTCCAGGCTTTTCCTGAACACTTCCAGGGATGGCGACTCCACCCCTCCCTGGGCAGCCCATTCCAGTGCCTGATCACGCTTTCTGTGAAGGATTTTTTCCTGCTGTCCAACCTAAACTTCCCCTGGCACAGCTTCAGGCTGTGTCCTCTCATTCTGTCAGTGTTTTCCTGGGAGCAGAGACCAACCTGGCTGCGCCCTCCTGTCAGGGAGTTGTGGAGAGTGACAAGGTCACCCTGAGCCTCCTCTTCTCCAGGATAAACAGCCCCAGCCCCAGGTGAGCACTGAATTCCGCCCTAACGAGGAAAACCCAACAGAGCAGCTGCCGTTACCTGGTGCTACAGTAAATAAATCTGAAAACACACAACAAAGATAAAGATCAGTGTTTTGTGCCTTATTGTTCCTCGTGCTGGAGGAACAGCCCATCCAAAGCACCCTGGAGAGGAGGAAAAGGGTTAATGGTCACCAAAGACATTTTGATTTGCTGTAATGAGTACAGCTCTAACAGAATTTTAGATTTAGGGGAGGAATTTCCCCCTACAAAATGAAGATGAACAGACTGAGAGGGGACAGATCCAGACTCTTTAATGGCATTAATCCAAGGTCAGGGTGGATAAACGTTGTGTTTTCTGTCACTAAACTGGCTGTAAGCAATACAGAAATTCAAATTTTGTGCATCACACAAAGCTGTTCTGGTTTGACTTTTTTTTCCCCTCACTGTGGTGTTGGTAACCACAGCACTCAATCGTGTGTCAACACAGGATCAGCGTTCCCCCCCCAGCAAAACTGCAATTCAAGGAGAAAAGCTGCACATCACACATTTAACTTCTTACAAACTTAGGCTTAGGATTCCTGCCTTTTCCCCTCTAAAAAAGTTATGAAAATATCTTTCCAAGAGGAATACAAAACAATCCGTGGCACAGCGTTTGTTCCGCTTAAAAAGACGTGAAAAATTGTATTTATGTCTGCTGTGAGGCAGAGTACAAAACGGTATTAATACAGCAGAAGTTTTACTTACATCATCAATATGGTCCATTTTTTTAGGTGTGAATTTCAGCCTCTTCTTTCCAGAAGGGCCGTACTTCCAAACAGCAGGGAAGCGTGAACTCGAATAAACTCCTCAAACGCTGACAAACTTACGGAACGTGCACTCGGGAAACACAGTGCGCAGTTTCAAAGTAAATTAAAAATAAAAATAACTTAAGACTGACACCGCCAACCTATAGTCTCTTCCAAACTGATTCCAGACATTTAATTCTCTCTCGTCACCGCCCGGAGGCGATTTCACGGCTCAGGAGAGGCAGGAGACGGCTCGTACCTTGCGCTCGGCTCGGGCTGAGCCTGCAGGGTGAGGAGGAGGACGCTGGAGCTGTCTCTGCTCACACAGCAGGTCCGGGCTGGGCTCCAGACCTCCGGTGTGGCTTCAGCGGCGCCGCTGGGCAGAGCAAAGGCCCGTGCAGCGCGGGAACCCGCTCGGACGCGGCAGTCGGGGTGTCCCGGTCTGTCAGTCGCTGTCGTACTCCTCGATTTGTAATTCCTCTTCCTCCAGGATGGCTTGGGCCGCGACGGGCTGGGGCTGGCTGCCGGGCAGGTCGCCCCCGCTGGACTGGCTGGAGGGCAGCAGGAGCCCCTCGGGATCGCCATCGGCACCGTCCCCGTCACGGCGGAACAGCTCCGGCACCCCGGGTTCTTTGTCCCCCAGAGCTTCCAGCTTCAGCCTGCGAAAGCACGGAGCAGCACGTGAGCATGGGCGCACATGGCCGCTCTGACAGCCAGCGCTGCGCACAAACCCTGATCCCTCCGACAGTGTCCTGGGGTCACTCTTATGCTCTGAATTTCTTTTCCTATCGTCTGCTTAAGCCCAGGAATGGGTCCTGTAACCTTGAGCTGGCAGGGAGAAACCTGGCATGGTTTGTTTTTATCTCTTTGAGATAAAGTGCAAGTTAATTTTTTTGTTTGTTTGTTTTGTTTTTGGGTTTTTTTTCCCCAGTAGTCTGTCCAGCTCAGAGGGTTTTTTTTTCCCTTTCCTGCTGGGATTGCAGNTCTGGGGTAGACAGTCGGCGGGACCCTCGCCAGGAGCTGCCGGACCCCCCGGCCCAGCCGGGCCGAACCTTCAGGAGGAGCTGAACCAGAAAAAGGAGAGACTCTGAAAATCCCCATCTTTCTCCACAGCAGAGAAGTTTTACTGTCTAATATTATTCAAGTTTTGGGGTTTTTTTTTGTTTTTTGGGTTTTTTTGTGCCTGCGTGCACCTTGCCTGTTAAATAAACAGTTCTTTTTTCACTTCCCTCCAAGAAGATTTTAATTTTGAACCTTGGCTGAGGGGAGGAGCTAAAATTCTGCCTTTATAGAGACACTCTTTTGGAGTCTCCTCCCAAAAATTTGCCTCCAACTGGGACACACCGTCCCAGCACGCTGAACAGACAGAAAAGGACAACAGCAGGAAGCCACCCCTCAGATCAGCTTTGTCGCATATCAGACAACGTGCAAAAAAAGGCACTGATCTCTTTGCATCAACTCACTTCTATCGTCTCACACAGATGTCTTTAACAGCAAAGAAAATATTTTATTAACATCGTGCACTAGAGAAACAGACACGTCTAGGACAGAGTTAATATCTGACACAACGGAAAAGAAAGATAAACAAGGATTAAACGCAACACCTGGGCAGAAACACGGCTACATTGTGATGATAAATAGATTTGAGCTGAAAAAAGGGGGAAAATTCTCGTGCGGAGGGAATGCCACGCCACAGACACGTGATGAAAAAGTGAGACTCTGTAACACACGTTCAGCACTGACAGAGGTTCACCTTACCTCCCAAAAGGCCTTTTCAGCGGCAGCCTCCCCACGTCCTGGATGAAAGCAATCTGAGCTAAGAACAAAGAACCACCAGTGTCACATGCGCAATGAACAGACAACTGAACGCGCTGGAAAACAAACGACGCCCTCAGCCCAGTATTACAGAATATATTTGAAATATTTTAGATACCAATGTGACTTTTTCCCCCAAAATGTTACAGTTTACCACAACGTATTTACACGCAAAATCCCAAACCCCGGACTTTCATCCTCTGTGTATTTATCACGCAGAGCTGTTACTCCACAAAACTCACTCACCCTGAAGTCAAGGCCTTAATTAAGACGTGATGCTTTTTATTAGAAACAATTAACAGCATAAAGTGACCCAGCTGTCTAAATAGTGATTTTTGCATTATGCACCAAAGTAAAACTTTCTGCAGGAACTGTTTGGTAAAGGATTATCTCAGATTTAACTTTTTCTTACACACTGCAAAGTTGAATTTCGCTTTTTTTATCCGTGAAAGGCTTTTTAAGGTGTTGTGAGCCTGCTGATGTCACTGGAAAGGTAATGACAATCTAATCAATATTGCCTTCTATGTTTCCAAAACTCTTCTCATCAAACCCTCCAGCAAATTTTAATAAAAATCTAAGCCTGGAGAGCAACTTAATCACTGAACCCAACCTACCAGGGCAGCTTTAATTTTGGCTGCGCCGCTGGAAGCGTCTTTGGGCATCACCCACGTAACATTTACCACAAGGATTTTTCACGCCGAGGCGAAAGCACAGAGAGTATCGACCTTTAGGCTCATGAAATTTGTGAATTTGTGCAAAAAGGGTCCGAGATGATGAGTTACACCCCCGCCTTACCTTGGTTTCTCATGGGGTTTGCTAACACAGCAAGGTAAGGCAGCAGCTCTGTCTGAAGGCACTCGGGCGGTAAGCAGAAGCTTGAGAACAGAGATTTTGCAGCGAGGCAGTTTTCCTGGTACTGAAAGAGTCGGTGCGGGAGTGAGGGGGTGAGAAACACAATTAAAAAACCTGGTAAACCATTATTAATTAAATGTTCTGTACCACAGCACGCAGACTTCCTTCCTGCCTGCTACAAGCTACCAAAAAATGAGACCAGAAGAAAAAATGAGCAGTTAACATACACCAACCAGAAAAATGGTAGAATCCTTCAACTTCACCTTTTATCGGGCATTAAAATTAAAAAAAAAAAATTACAGAGCTCCCAACCCATCCAATCCTTTTTGCCAACATTATTCAAATGTAAAAAAAAAAAGCCAAGACCTGCTGTATCTCCTGAAAAAGTTATTTCTGATAAACACAAACTGTAACAGCAGAAATTTCTTATACAACAACAAATTTCTTAGAGTTCAACTGCACAAAACCAAACCCAATTCGAGAAATACTTAATCAGTGTTTCAACGCCAATTGTCTCTCTATTAACTTAAAATTAAGACTCCCAGCTTGGACACAGGAATCAAGACCTTGTCAGAGGATTCCAATTTATTTTCGCATTAAAGGAGTGACGCGAAGTGCTCTTCTTCTAGCAAGCGCTTCTTAGAAGCAGATTATATCAAAATACGGAGTTTTGACAGGTTTAGCACTGTGATCAGATTAATCTATGCTACTCAATAGTCACACTTCATGAAAAAATAAAAAAAAAAAAAAATTTAAAAAAAATTTTTTAAAATTGAGGATTTACCTTTTTATTGATCAAGAACCACTGTGGTTTATGCAAAGGCCGGAAGCCCATGCCCTCCTGCTGGTGGGCGATGGCTCTGGACGAGTTGGCGTGGATGACCCCTCGGGTGGCCACGGAGGCACTGTAGTTCTCCATCACAGGCCGTGTCTGGGGGAGAAATCGCGCCTCGGGTGAGCTGGAGGCAGCTCATCCGCGCTGAAACGCACTCAGTAACATGCACGGCGTTTTAATGTTTACATTTACTGCAAAACTTTCCTTCAAAACAGCTCAGCAAAAAAAAGAAACGGCTCGATTCCTTCTCAGCACCAACACATTCCACTCAAAATCCTACAGAGTATCCTACAAACACTGAAACAAAACGCTGGACAAAACCTTGGCTCTGCATCTCTCCTGCGGCTGATGTATTTCAGCGTTAATTAACAATTCGTGCATTCAAAAACACAGCGGAAATGTGAGAATCTCGGTGTCAAAGCACTCAGAAACAAGTGTGAGCCTGTGAAAAGGTGACACTTACACTCCAGTCGCCACAGAGGACGTCAGCAGCGCTCAGATATTCGCTGGCCCTCACCACATCGTCTATGTCAAAAAAAAAGTCCACGTAGTTCTGGTGGAGGTACAGGTTGAACGTGCTCCCGGACATGTGGGATTTCTCCACAATCTCCTGTCGGGAAGAAGAAGAAAAGTTCAGGTTTTGCAAGTGGATGAGTGTCGCTGCTGAACCGCTAGCCGAGTGAACAAACCACGCAGATCGAATGTGGCATAAATCTGACTTTATTATTTAATTCTAAAACTTATATAGACTTTTCAAAGGTCGTCTGGATTGGGTCAATCCAAAACCTCCCTCTAGGCCGATTGGCCATGTTAGATCCACCCATCTTTCCCAGAGACTTTCAATAACATCTAAACCTTATCTTTATTGATAAAACACAGGAAGAAGAAGAGAAAAATTCCCGTGGGAAAGAATCTGTGTTACCACAGACGGGGGAAAGGATCCTGCGTGTGAGAAGCTGTGACACATTTTGGTCAGGGAGCTGGAACACGAGGTCTGTGCAGCGACGCCCGGGCAGCACAAGGAGCTGGTGCGCCCCAGCGCTCCCCTCCTGAGTTATTCTGTAACTCTGACTGAACGCGCGCCAGCTGAGACCAGAAACCAAACCAGTGTGGCTGGGAATTTGCCAGCTGGGAGCCTGGCGAGTTCCGAACCCAGCAGAACCCGGCAGCGTTGCAGGAGTACCTCGGGCTGGATGAGCAGCGTGTCCCGGCGGTGCTCGGACAGGTGAGCGGGCAGCGCGGGGGACTCTGACACCGCTTCTCCTGCGAAGGAGGGCACAGCCTTTAGTCTCTGAGTCCAGAAATGCTGTCAGCAACTCTCAGCACCTAAATCACTGCGTTTTCCATGCCCAGAAAGCTCTGGGACAGGCACAGGCGCTTAATTATTACAGCGTCATCAACACACAATTAGCTGCGTCGAGCTTCACGTAACAAATCTAATTTGATTTATTTTTGCATTCCCTCACCTCGCTGCTTCTCCTCAGCTGGTTTTGGAGGCAGTGCTGTGAGTTACTACCCAAATGTGCACACCAGTGGCATCAGGGACCCCAGTTTAGCTGGTTTTATACCAAACATCCTTAACTCCAGCAGCTGACACGCTTCGCCCACTGAAAGGGGGAATAACTCAAAGCTTTCCTTACTTTTGCAATAAATAATTTTCCCCAGAGCGTGGAAAAGGAATATGGATGCATCTTTGCTGCCGATAGCCTGTATCTCCTGGTCTTCTGAGGCATCACGTTTACTTTTCATTCTTACTTTGGACTCTCCCGCTTTCTCGTGTTTTAGTGCGAAGTTCTTTTTCCTCTTGGACCAAAAATCTTTATCCAGCCAGCAGTCTGCCAACAAAACCAAAACCAAAATCGAGACAGAGTGCGTGGTTCTGCAGAAGTTTTCTGTCACGTTGCTGCTGCTGATGTTCTGCGTGAACAAACAGTGGTAACAACAGGAACAGAACAAGTTCCATAAACGGGAGCGCCGGGAGAAAATTCGTTTATCAGGAACACAACCTAAATTAGCATTGTTCATTACCTTCCTTCCACTTCTGCCCCTTAAGCCGCAGCTGAGGCACCAAGAACTCTTTTTTAACAATAAATGTATTTTTTAAAGACATTTTTCCAAATGTCTTTGAAGAGAAGCACTCAGGCTGATCCCTTCTCGTCCTGGTGCATTCCCCCCCTTGACCGTGTTTAGAATTTCACCTCTATAGAGCACAAATTCAAATATATGTAAATTGCATTTCAGTTACATCCTGTTCGCTTATCAATCCGCCTTCTGCCGGTTTTATCTGTGCCACAACCTCCCTGAAATATAAAAGTGGCAAAGAAAACCTTCCATTCGGGTGATTCTTCCAGCTGCCTGCTGTCTCCCACGAAGCTTTGAGCTTCACGAAATAAAACAATAAAACCCTTTTTCTACTCTAATTTAATAAACTCGAAAATTTTCACCCACAATTTGTTTTTGTGGCGTTTGAGCTAAGATAAATTATCCTTTAGGTATTTTTTTTTTCTTTTCTTCCACAATTACCATGGATCTGCTTCACCCTTTAATCTTGTATCCCATAAGCACATTTCGTATTTGCAGAGCAAACGGGAGGAAAGAAATGTGTGACAGAAACAGCATTATTGCTACAAAAAGCAGAATTGATGAGTCTGTTCCCTCATTTCTAAGGTAAATGATGCCACAATTTCACAGTCCTTGGAATGAACACGCTTTTAAAAATGCAGCTCACACGTCGGTTCCTTAGCAATTACTGACACTTAAAATGCTCGTAAAATAAACAATTTGGGAAATGCAACAACTCAGAAACGAAAGTATCCCTTTCAAACTCGTCGTAAAAGCTCTGACCAAACACAAAGCGCAGAGAAAAGAAAATAAATTTAATTAAATTACACCAGCCCAGCCATAAATGTCGTGGTTTCACGACACCTGCCCCCACGCGCCCTGCTGTGTTTACTCCTGCTCCGCAGAACCGTGTCGAGGATGTTTTTGCAACTCGCCCAGCTGTGCTGCAACTGCGAGCAGAACACAAACGGTCAAAATAACTTAACAAAACAGGTTTTTTACCTGTTGTAGAGGAAAACTGAAGGCTGTTTATTGCACTCCTTATGTCGCCTGAGCAACCTCTGCAGAGCAGCTCCAGGGAGGTTCTGTCGAAGGCACAACTCTTCTCTCTGCTCTACAGAGAAAAACAGCGTTGAAAACAACAGAAAAGCAGGAAAAGCGGCGTTTGGACGTGGCTGGGGGAACCCACATGCCGTAAACACACACGTGTGAGTCTCCACCACCTGCTCTAACCACGTAATACTGTGAGCTTTAAAAAGCTTAATCCATTTAAGCACGCTGCCGCAATTTAAATAGCAACGTTAAGAGAAAAACGCGCGTAACTCTGCAAGGTGTCACCTGTAATCAAAAAATTTTGGGAATGACGCAGGATTTAGGTTCATGACCTCTCCTGGCCTGGCTGGATGCAGGACAGATTGTGTCCCTTCCTAGAATTATTTCATTTATGTAGTAAATGAAATAATGTATTTCAGAGTAATTTTCAGAAGTAACTTTGTAGACTCGGACCGCGGAGATCGAGCGACACGAATCTTAACAACAAGGTTATCTTCCCAACTTGAAACGGTTTTCCTGCTGTCAGAGATCAAACAAATACAGTAAAAAAAATAACGTATTTGAGATATAAAAGTCTGAAATCTTTTGGTCCCAGCACCACACAGGAGTTACGAGCTTTGACAACTTACCACGCTGGCTTCTGCTGCCGCTATTCGATTGAGAACTTTCATCACGTTCGTTGGCGCGACAGGCTTGAAACTGTTTAATTAAAAAAGATTAATTGGTTTCTGACCTCTCGGTTATTTGAGCCACGTTTTAACGAGGTAAAAGACCTTACCTAATGTTGGATATACACAGCTCCTCCAGGATTTCCGCGGGGAACAGTGACCTCTGGTTGCTGTCTCCGCTGAAGTTATCCGAGATTATAAAGACCAGGGGGCACCGGCTTGTACGGACGAACCTTCTGAACGGCAAGAACAACAAAACGTGGTGAAAATCAAACTCCAGCTCGCTGCCACGCGGCTAAAGCTGAAAATTAACTTATTTGGCGCTGACCTGAGGATTTCATGCAGGCTGCCAGGCTCTCTGTAGAACTGGTTGGGAATATCCTGTCCAAAACAAAGAGCTGCTGTAATTACATTCGGGTGTAAATTCTCTCTTCCACAGACTGATTGACACACATTTTTAACGCCTGGTTTGCTTTGTCAAACGCGTTTTAACACAGCCGGCACTGGAGACAATCAGAGGAAAACAAACCCAAAGCACAGAGCGTCTCATAACGGAAAATCATCTGAAAAGAAGAGTTTTCTTCCCACCTCCGTTTCCTCGGTGATCACACTGCCCATGAACAAGAGTTTCACCCCGAGGACAAACGCTCCAGGAAGCAGCGCCGCCGGGGGAGAGGGCAGGACACCCACGTGAGGCGCCACATGAGAGGGCGACTCAGTCAGGACCGGCCACACGTGACTCCGCTTCCTAAATCCTACAGTTCACGGCGTTACCCTGCCGGAATTTCTCCCTGGTTTTGGTCTTGAAAAGTTTACACGTAACCCAACCATCAATTTCAGGAAAACCAGCCATTTCCAGGAAAACCAGCCATTTCCAGGAGAAGAATTGAGAATTTCAGAAAGAAATTACTACTGAAAAACACTTCTACACAAGCACCAATAAAGCTTTGTCCTGTAGCTCCCCACACACCCTCAGGTCACACGTCTAACCAAAAAACTGTGCAAGACTAGGGAGTAAATGCTGAATTTCAGCTGTTTCTGCTGAATTTCAACTGTTTCTGCTGAATTTCAGCTGTTTCTGCTGAATAATTTCAAGTGTTCCTGCTGAATTTCAACTGTTTCTGCTGAATAATTTCAACTGTTTCTGCTAGATTTCAGCTGTTGCTGCTCAATTTCAGCTGTTGCTNAACTGTGCAAGACTAGGGAGTAAATGCTGAATTTCAGCTGTTTCTGCTGAATTTCAACTGTTTCTGCTGAATTTCAGCTGTTTCTGCTGAATAATTTCAAGTGTTCCTGCTGAATTTCAACTGTTTCTGCTGAATAATTTCAACTGTTTCTGCTAGATTTCAGCTGTTGCTGCTCAATTTCAGCTGTTGCTGCTCAATTTCAGCTGTTGCTGCTGAATAATATCAACAGTTTCTACTGAATTTCAGCTGTTCCTGCTCAATTTCAGCTGTTCCTGTTGAATAATTTCAACTGTTTCTGCTAGATTTCAACTGTTTCTGCTAGATTTCAACTGTTTCTGCTAGATTTCAACTGTTTCTGCTAGATTTCAACTGTTTCTGCTGAATAATTTCAACTGTTTCTGCTGAATAATTTCAACTGTTTCTGCTGAATAATTTCAACTGTTTCTGCTGAATAATTTCAACTGTTTCTGCTGAATAATTTCAACTGTTTCTGCTGAATAATTTCAACTGTTTCTGCTGAATAATTTCAACTGTTTCTGCTGAATAATTTCAACTGTTTCTGCTGAATAATTTCAACTGTTTCTGCTGAATAATTTCAACTGTTTCTGCTGAATAATTTCAACTGTTTCTGCTGAATAATTTCAACTGTTTCTGCTGAATAATTTCAACTGTTTCTGCTGAATAATTTCAACTGTTTCTGCTGAATAATTTCAACTGTTTCTGCTGAATAATTTCAACTGTTTCTGCTGAATAATTTCAACTGTTTCTGCTGAATAATTTCAACTGTTTCTGCTGAATAATTTCAACTGTTTCTGCTGAATAATTTCAACTGTTTCTGCTGAATAATTTCAACTGTTTCTGCTGAATAATTTCAACTGTTTCTGCTGAATAATTTCAACTGTTTCTGCTGAATAATTTCAACTGTTTCTGCTGAATAATTTCAACTGTTTCTGCTGAATAATTTCAACTGTTTCTGCTGAATAATTTCAACTGTTTCTGCTGAATAATTTCAACTGTTCCTGCTCGTGCTCACTCTCACATGTCCCCTACACGCTCCTGCATCGTTAAAGAGCAGGAACAGCGGTGTTTTTTCCACTTTTTTATGTTTATACACATAAATATTTCTAGAAAATCATCCAGAAACACAGGAGTGACTCCTCGGTGTTGCCTGATCTCCTTTTTGACGCTGTTACGTATTTCTGTGCTCAATTTCTGCCTGACTAATTGTTCTGTGGTGTAATTACAGGCAGGACGTGGCTCTAGGCCGCTGTGGAGGACTTTGGGAAACACCAACCCTAGCTTAGCACGTCAATATCACAACAGGAGTCACCGTTTTCAACGCGACATTTCACTTACCTCGACGAGAATAAGCTTTTTATCGTTTTCCGAGGACTCCCCAAGCATCTGGAGCTGGTTATACTTATTTGCTCTCAGCAGAAAATCTTGGAAGAGAGCTGTTTGGGCCTGACTCGGAAACGCAGGAAAGTTTGAGTCTGAAAAGAGAAAACGAATTAAAAATACGTATTCTGTATTAATACCACTTAAAATATAAACACCCACCCGTGCTGTTCTGACAGCAGCGCTGACACCCTCTGGCAAACACAAAATGATTTTTTAAGGGATGTAATTCAACTGAGGAACCAAAGACGCTCACCTGTTTTTGTTTATTTGGTTCAAATTACATCCAGGCTGTTACAGAGCTCTCTGTGCTGATTTGAATTGGCAATTATTTTGGACTAAAAATGGGAAAAACCCTAAATCCCTTTCCAGATAAAAGCAACGGAAAGATTCTCATTAAACGTGGACTTACATGGATGTGGATCTGATTGCATACAGAAAAGAAGCAAAAATAGAAGATACAAAACCCAAAAAAGTAACTGAAAAGGGGAAAAAAGAAAAAAGGTAAAAAGATAAAAACCCCCAAGGTACTTACCGTAGCCAAACATATTCCTCAAGTCTTCTTTTGTGAAGTCTAAAGAGAGCGGATTAATCCATTCCTGCACCTGAAGGCCAAGATCCCTGGCGAGAATCTGCAGGGTTGCAGTTTTCCCGCAGCCGGGAGGGCCGGTCAGCAGCAGGACAGAGCCACCCTGACACAGAGAGACACAAAACACAACCACAAACGTGATAAATAAATATTAAAAGCATCCTGTTACACCGGCCCGGTGCAGCTGGAAATCTGTCACGAGACTTAAAAACCAACCTGGGAGAGATAAAATGCAGCTTCCAGCGCTCACTGAAGAGCTGTGAGTTATGACTGGACGCCAGAAAAGAATATTCCTGAGCAGAATCAGAACCCAGCCCTTAGGAGCACGAGCCCAAGCTCTAACCTATGTTCTCAGAGTGTTTCTTTCAATGAACAAGACATACAATCACTGTCTCTCTGCTGAGGTTTTTCTCTGAACTGGAAATTCAGGTTGTTTGTGTGGTTTGAGACCTCCGGCTGCTGATTTACCTGCTTCGGCTGCCTCTGAAACATGTGCGTTTTTAACCAGGTTTCCACCTCCTCAACCTTCTTCTTCTGCACGGCGAGATCATTCTGAAACGAGGTTAAAACATGTGAAAATTACATATTTTAAACTCTTGGTTTCTAATTATGAGGGTAAAGAATGGAATAAATGCTAAATAAAATATCAACAGATGTGCTGAAAGTTACATATTAAACTCTTGGTTTCTAACGATGAGATTAAAGATTGGAATAAATACTGACTAAAATATCAACACACACGCTGAAAATTACAAATTAAACTCTTGGTTTTTAACAATGAGATTAAAGAATGGAATAAATGCTGAATAAAATATCAACAGACATGCTGAAAGCTATATATTAAAATTTTACTTTCTAATGACGGGATTGAAGAATAAAATAAATGCTGAATAAAATATCAACAATGCTGGTGTGTGCCCTGCAGAAGCTACGCCACAGTCGAGGATGAGCATCTCAACCTCTTCCCTCAAACAATCGTTTTTTCATTCTTTGTAGCCAGGAAATAATGAGCTGTTAATTATTCTTTAAGTGACAACACCACGATTTTGTCTGTGCCAGGATATTTCATCGCCATTGCTGGAGCTGGCCCGTTTTACATTTTTTTTTACTTTAATATTGCAGAGTTTTCTGGGAATTTTGCCAATTCCAGACAGCTGGGTTTTCCCAGAGCTTGGAACTGTGGGATGTGTCTGGAATTCAGTAACGGGGTCAAAAGTTTACAAGAGGAAACAGGCAACAAATCCCTCAGCAGCTTTTCCTCCTCGGGAAGCTGGGGGAAATCTTGCCCAGATAAAGAGCTGCCTGAAGCGTGGCTCTGTGCACCCAGACCTTTCACCCAGGCAGGACGCGGTGACCGAGGCGCCCAGCGTGTCCCTGCGCTGTCACCGCTCCCCCGGCGCCCGGATGAGCTCCCACACCTGAGTTTCGGGTTTGTATCTCTCCACCCACAGCAGCTCATCGTGGGACGGGCTCTGTTTCTGCCTGGGTTTGGCGCAGGGCGGATCCGCGACGCACGGCTTCGCTCTCTTCCTGGCGGGAGCTCTGGCGTTGCTGCTCTCCGGGTCTTTCTGCTTTGGGCCCGGGGCTCGGCTGGCGCTGCCCTTCAGCAGCTTCATGGGAGCCGCGCACGGGGGAATGCTGGCGTTGCCAAGGAAGTCATCGAACGGGTGTGACAGCCACTCTGCCACCTGCAGGGACACAAACGTTCTGGTAGTGATGCGTTTGGGCACATAAAAGCAAGAGATTTTTATCCAGTGAACACTTCCCCGCGCCTGGGAGTGCCCAAGGACCTGGTTAGGTTTACGATCCTTCCAACCACAGCTGCTCTGGGATTTTGTGATTCTTCTGGATTAAAAAAAAATTCTAAAAAAAAAAAAAAAAAAATCTGCATCATAGTGCCAGGAGGATTTAACAGCAAAGTGGCAAATCAGAACAAGCTGAGAACTGCACAAACACTCACCCAACGTAAAGAATTCAAACAGAATGAAAAAGCAGCATCAGCTTACTCAGACCACTTTTACACCAACGTTCATGTGGTCTCTGCATAGCTTTCAGCACGTGGCACATTTTCCCCCTTTTAAAAAGTATTTACCACGCAACAATTCGTGTTTAAAAGCCAGAAACGGATGGCAGAAGACAGCCTGGCTCCTCCACGCCAAAGCTCAACATCCTGAGAGGGAGCTGAAGCTACGGCAGAGCTGGGAAAATCCCTGGAGAAAGGAACAACCCAGGGGCACCGCTGAGAACTTCTCCAGAGCTGCTGAGCTGGCCCAGCCTGGGCACATCTGACTGCCAGGGCAGCACCTCAGGCTATAAAATTCCCATCCCAGATTTTAACAACGATTTTATTTCCCTTCTTGAAGGTGTGTGGGGGTGATGAGATCCCGAGGTCACTGCTGGAGGCTGAGCCGAACTGCCACAGTCTGGGCGAGTAACAAAATCTCTATTCAGGAATTGTTCTGGCTTCACTACAACTCTGTCTGGAGCTCCCGCTGTGCCCTCAGCACCGGGCAGGGAGCAGCGTTACCCTCACACTGCTGAGTTCAAAAGAACTTGTATAATTACCCGCAGTAATTATGTAATTGGTCCGTGAGGGACGGGCCCTTCCACAGGCAACGACCCCAAACCAAACCTCTCTCTTAATAAAAGCAGAATAACCCGTGTGAGAAAGGAATAAAAACAGAATAACCCATGTGAAAAAGGAATAAAAACAGAATAACCCGTGTGAAAAAGGAATAAAACCAAAATAATGCCCTGTGAACAAGAAAAAAAACCCAGAATAACCCCCTGTGGAAAAGAAAAAAAAAACAGAATAACCCCCTGTGAAAAAGAAAAAAAAACAGAATAACGTCCTGTGAAAAAGGGATAAAAACAGAACAACCCCCTGTGAAAAAGGAATAAAAGCAGAATAACCCCGGGAGAAAAGGAAAAAAAACCAGAATAACCCCCTGTGAAAAAGGAATAAAAGCAGAATAACCCCGGGAGAAAAGGAAAAAAAACCAGAATAACCCCCTGTGAAAAAGGAATAAAAACACGATAACCCCCACTGCAAAAAGCACAAACTGCCAGCACCGAGCCGCCCCCGGGACCCACCTTCGCCGGCCTTCCCGGGCCGCTGCCGGACATGCTCGGCCAGGGGGACCGGGCGGAGATGCGACCGCGGGGCCTTGGTGCCCCGGGGCTCAGCGTGAAGTGGCGCTCCGGGGAAAGGAAAGCCCTCGGTGAGAGAAAAACCCTCGGGGAGAGGCTCGGTGCCCGGCGGATCCCGGAAGCTCCCGGCGCTGGGCCCGGCCGGGCCGCGTCCCCTCACACGGCGCCGGGGTCCTTCCTCCCCGCCGGCGCTTAGCTGCCCGCGGTGCGCCGGGCGGCGTGGTGACGCCATCGGGGCGCGCCGCGAGGCGAGGGAGGCCCCCCGCGCACGTGTCTCCAAGGCGACGGCGGCGGCGGCGGCGCCATGAGGCGGCCGAACGTGCTGGTCACGGGTGCGCACCGGGGGCAACGGGGCGGGAACGGGGCGGGAACGCGGCCCCCGCNGGAACGGGGCGGGAACGCGGCCCCAGCGCAGCCCGGGGCCGTGTGGGGACACAGACCGGGGTGTGGGGTCCCGGCCCGGGCTGTGGGGTCCCAGCCCAGGGAGATTTGGGGTCTGAGGGCTCGGCCCTGTCACAGGCCTGGGTGTGATTTAGGGTGTGAGGCTCCCACGTGGCTAATTTGGGGTGTGGGATCCCGGTCTGGGGGTGTGGGGTCCCAGCCCTGAGGCAGCCCGGGGTGATTCGGGGCCTGGGGGGTCCCAGTCCGGGGTGATTTGGGGTCTGAGGCCCCGTCCCCCTCACAGTCCTGGGTGTGATTTAGGTTTTGGGTCTCCAACTTGGCTAATTTGGGGTGTGGGGTCCCAGCCTGGGGTGATGTGGGGTGTGGGATCCTGGCGCAGGGCGGTGTAGGACCCAGCCCGGGGCGATTTGGGGTTTGGGATCCCGGTCTGGGGGTGTGGGGTCCCGGCCCTGGGCCAGCCCAGGGTGATTTGGGGTGTGCGGTCCCAGCCTGGGGTGGTGTAGGACCCTAGCCCGGGGTTATTTGGGGTCCGAAGCCCTGTCCCCATCTCAGCCCTGGGTGTGATTGAGGTTGTGTGGCTCCAGCGTGGTTAATTTGGGGTGTGGGGTCTCAGCTCAGGGTGATTTGGGGTCCAAGGCCCTGTCCCCATCACAGCCCTGGGTGTGATTGAGGTTGTGTGGCTCCAGCGTGGTTAATTTGGGGTGTGGGGTCTCAGCTCAGGGTGATTTGGGGTCCCAGCCTGGGGTGGTGTAGGACCCTAGCCCGGGGTTATTTGGGGTCCGAAGCCCTGTCCCCATCTCAGCCCTGGGTGTGATTGAGGTTGCAAGGCTCCAACTTGACTAATTTGGGGTGTAGGATCCCAGCCCGGAGCAGTGTAGGGCTCAGCCCGGGGTGATTTGGGGTCCCAGCCTGGGGTGATCTGGGATGTGGGATCCCGGTCTAGGGGTGTGGGGTCTCAGCCTGGGGCAGTGTAGGTCCCAGCCCGGGATGATTTGGGGTCTCAGGCCCCATTGCCATCACAGCCCTGGGTGTGATTGAGGTTGTGTGGCTCCAGCGTGGTTACTTTGGGGTGTGGGGTCCCAGTCCGGGGTGATTCGGGGCCTGGGGAGTCCCAGCCCTGGGTGATTTGGGGTCTCAGGTCCTGTCCACATCACAGCCCTGGCTGTGGTTTAGGTTTTGGGGCTCCATCGTGGCTAATTTGGGGTGTGGGGTCCCGGTCCTGGCCCACCCCAAGGTGATTTGGGGCCTGGGGGGTCCCAGCCCGGGGTGATTTGGGGTGTGGGATCCCTGTCTGGGGGTGTGGGGTCCCAGCCCAGGGCAGTGTAGGGTCCCAGCCCGGGATGATGTGGGGTCCGAGGCCCCAGCCTCATCTCAGACCTGGGTGTGATTTAGGCTGCGACGCTTCAATTTGGCTAATTTGGGGTGTGGGGTCTCAGCCTGGGGTGATCTGGGGTGTAGGGCCTGGCCTGGGGCGATTTGGGTTCCCAGCCCGGGATGATTCCGGGCCTGGGGGGTCCCAGCCCGGGGTGATTTGGGGTCTGAGGGCTCGGCCCTGTCAGAGCCCTGGGTGTGATTTAGGTTTTGAGGCTCCAGCTTGGCTGATCTGGGGTGTGGGGTCCCAGCGTGGAGCAATTTCAGGTCTCAGGTCCTGTCCCTATCACAGCCCTGGGTGTGATTTAGGTTTTGGGGCTCCAATGTGGCTAATTTGGGGTGTGGGATCCTGGTCTGGGGGTGTGGGGTCTCAGCCTGGGGTGATTTGGGGTCTCAGGTCCTGTCCCTATCACAGCCCTGGGTGTGATTTAGGTTTTGGGGCTCCACCTTGGCTGATTTGCGGTGTGGGGTCCCGGCCCAGGGTGATTTTGCAGCTTCTCCGTGACACCTTGGGGCTCCTCGGTGTCACGCAGGGCTTTTGACGAGCGGAGATTTCCCTTGGAATCCTGCACACAGTCGGAATTGTCTCCCTGTGTTCCTGTTTCTCTCTCCTCGCCCGTTTCTCTCCGTCCTGCAGCTTTTTTCCCGGTTTTTACTCACACGAACTCCCCGGTGTCGGTGTCAGGAGGTCCCGGTTCACCTGGCAGGGGGTGTCTGGGGGTCCTGCGGGCTCTCCCCTCACCCTTCGCTGTGTCTCTGTCCCCCAGGAACGCCGGGAGTGGGGAAAACCACGCTGGGCAAGGAGCTGGCGTCCCGAACGGGGCTGAGCTACGTCAACGTGGGCGACCTGGCCAAGGAAGGTGCTGCTCTCAGAGTCCCCTGGGCGCTGGGGACAAGGGGATGGGGGGACAGGACACAGGGAATGGCTGCAGAGTGAAAAATTACAGGTTTAGGTGGGATATTGGGCAGGAATTGTTCCCTGGGAGCGTGGGAGAGGCTGGGCTGGAATTCCCAGAGCAGCTGTGGCTGCCCCTGGATCCCTGGCAGTGCCCAAGGCCAGGCTGGAGCACCCTGGGACAGTGGGAGGTGTCCTGGTGACACTGGGTGAACTTTATGTTCCCTTCCCAAACCATTCTGAAACATGAAGTTTAAAATGTGATAAAAAGGTAAGGTTTAAAATAGCAAGCACTAGGATTTTAGTAAAAGTGCAGCTGAATTTAATTGAGCTAATGATCAGCCTGGAAACCTGATTTGGAATTAGCAGTGATTGATTATTTTGATTATATTGTTTATACAGCTGCATCCATGCTTAGCGGATCTAAGAAAGTTCTCACAATGGCTGATTTTTCAATTGAAATTTTTATTCATAAGGAATGAAAGGAAAGAACTGGAGAATTCCCAGAGATATCATTTATTATCCTGACCCAGAAAGCAGACAGGTCAAAGCGAGGTAGAAGACCTTACTTCATCTTTCACACCCTCCTGCTCAAATTATAAGATCATTGATACATTTAAAAGGAATTCAGAGCTCATGCTGTGAATGAGGAATGGGAATGGGAGGTGGCAATGATATGAATATGCATTTGTATTGAATCTTTTGTTGATAAATAGACCTTGTAATGCTTTGTGACTTTGCCCTGAGTATTTGGAAGCGATTCCACGTAGGTACCTGACCATAATTAATTAATTAATGAAAAGCATACACTTTCTAACTTCGTTGTTAGAGAGTCCTTGTCGGTCTCAGCTGGGTGTCGATACCAGATCTGTACCCGTGTTTTAGCGAATCAATTCTGTGATTCTGGGTAATTAAATGAGTTCACCCCAGCAGAGTTTCTGCAGCAGCGCACCGGGCGTTGAGTGATAAATGACAAAGTTATCCTCACGTGGATTTGCAAACAAAGTGTTGCCCACCCCGAGGTCTGCAACGAGGCAAACACAAGGATGTAAATTGGTGGTGGTGGCTCCCCTGCACCCCACCAACGCGCCGGGGCTCTCTCCGCTGCAGGGGAGCTCTACGAGGGCTTCGACGAGGAGTACAACTGCCCCATCCTGGACGAGGACCGGGTAAGCCGACCCCTGACCCGCCCCGGCCGTGTCTGTCTGCGCGGCACCAGGCGAGGCTGCCCCTCTCTCCGCTCCTCTGCAGGTGGTGGACGAGCTGGAGGACAGGATGAGCCAGGGCGGGGTGATCGTGGATTACCACGGCTGCGACTTCTTCCCCGAGCGCTGGTTCCACATCGTGTTCGTCCTCCACACGGACAACTCGCTGCTGTACGACCGGCTGGAGAGCAGGTGTGTCAGTGTGGCACTGGGTCAGGCCGGCCAGGCCGAGGAGCCCAAAGGAGAGCCAAAAATAGAGACCACACAGAGACAGCAAACGGAGAGGGCAAAAAGAGAGAGAGGGCAGAACCCTCTGCCTTTATTTATATGTTTTTACAAATCACCGTGGATTGGAGGTAGAAATCATTACCTCTCAATTCCATTGGTCAAAGCATCTGTCTATCATATTTCTCCACCCAGTATACTGGAATGATAACAACAGAGACAGTTAGCAAAACATAGATAGTTGTCAAGAAACCATGGCCATGTTTACAGCAGAATGTGTGAGAAAGTATCACAGCAAAGAGAAACACTGAGAAACCGCAAAACTCAGGACAACATGTCAGCGTGGCACAACAGGAGCAGAGTGCTGCTGTGTGCCCCCACCTGCGGTTTCAATACCCTCAAAAACCCCTCCCTTTCCTCTCAGACTCTCTCCGTGCTCTTTTCCCCAGGGGCTACGCGGGGAAGAAGCTGCAGGACAACATCCAGTGCGAGATTTTCCAGACTATTTACGAGGAGGCGCTGTCGTCGTACAAGAAGGAGATCGTGCACCAGCTGCCCAGCAACACCCCCGAGGACCTGGAGAGGAATTTGGATCAGATTGTGCAATGGATTGAGCAATGGATGAAGGACAACAACTGACTCTGGGTGAAACAGCAACCGCCGGGTCGCTGCTCGGGAGGGAGGGGTTAATAAACGGTATTTGTAATTCTTGTGTTATAAAAAAACGGTGATTTTGTGGTAACTGGGCATGGCTGCGGAGTAAAGAAGGCTCAGAGCAGCCAGTTGTGAGGGTTTTACAGCAGCCTGGAGTGATAAAAGTGAGTGTGAGGATGAAAATGACACGGCTGTGTTCAGCCACTGAGAGTTCTTGGACCTTACCATGAATTTCCTGAAAGAAAATGGCAAAATCCTAATACCTGTTGAGACACTTTGATTTCCAGCATCCTGGAAAGGAGTTACTTTGATGCTGAGGTGCGAGGCTCAAAGCTGCCGCGCTCCCCTGCAGTGTTGGGTGTGAGGATTACGCAGAGTGAGGGGGTTTGGCACAGGTTCGGGTGGGTTTGGAGGGAAAAAAACCCATGTGAGAGTTAATTTAAAATGTTTGCACAGAACTCTGATTCCTTCACGTGTAAGGAAACATCAGCGCTGGTCTGGCGTGTTTAATAAACTTTATTTTCCATTTTTCATTGTATTCCCTGTCCCATGTGTCATGGTTTTGATCCTGGCTGAGTGCCAGGCACCCAGGGCAGCCGCTCACTCGTTCCCTCCCCTGCCACAGCTGGGCTGAGGAGGGAAGGAGAGGGGAAAAAAACCTGAGGGAATTAACTCAGAGGTCTATGAGTTGAGATAAGGAACCAGGAGAAAACGCTCCAAGGACAAACCAGGCTCAGCTTAAAAGTTGCAAAAGTGAAAATTTATTACTACCTGAGTTAGAAGGAGGATATGAGAAATAAACTAAACCTTTAAAAGACACCCTTCTTTTCACTCCCCACCCCTCCCTCCCTCCCACCAACAGTGCAAGGGGGGCAGGGTGTGGGGGTTCAGGTCAGTCCATTTCCAAGATCTTCTTCCCCTGCTTAGGGAGAGGAGTTTTTTCCTCTGCTTTTGCCGTGGGGTCCCTCCCACGAAAGACAGTTCTCTGTGAACCTCTGTGGCGTGGTTTTTCTTGTCCATGGAATGCAGTCCTCCAAGGACAAACTGCTCCAGCATGGAAGCAGGGGGCCCCTCTCTCTCCAACCGGGTCTCCCACCTGGACTGCAGTTTCCTCCGACATCCACCCGCTTCAGCGTGGTCACCTCCTTCACAAACTGCGGGACTTTTATCTCAGTCTCTGTCTCTCACTGGGCTGCACCTGCTGTGGCTTCTTCTGGCATCTATGGCTACTGCGGCTTCCGACATCTCCCCGCTCCAATGTTGGCACCTCACCCACGGACTGCGGGTGGCTCTGCATCCCTCATGGACCCCATGGACTGCAGGGGGGACACCCCGCCTCACCATGGGCTCACCACGGCCTGCAGAGGAATCTCAGCTCCAGAGCCTGGGGCACCTCCTCTCCCTCCTTCTCCACTGACCTTGGTGTCTCCATGTTGTTTTCCCTCACATGTTCTTACATCCTCCTCCTTCTCTAACTAAAAGCAGCTGCGTGCCCATTTTGTTTTGATTTTTCCTTAAATCATCACAGAGGCATAACCAACCTTTCTAATTGGCCCAAACATGGCCAGGGCCATGTCCATCATCTTCAGAGCCATCAGAGATTGGCTCTGCTGGAAATGGTGAAGAATTCCAGAAACTTCTCACATCTTTATGGCCCCCTCCCCTCTACTAAAACCACAACGCCATGGAATATACACATTAAATATACAAGATTCCCCAGGAGATGCATCTCTTGTCAGGATACACCTGCGATCCTGAAAGAGTTGAAACACAGGCAGGGATCCATCCTGGCTGCTGTTAAACCCCGGGCCCCAGGGGGGCAGGGCTGCACCAGGAAGAGAAAACCTTTCCTGAGCGAAAAGCTGCCTGGAAAAAAACCTTGAGAAGGATTCTGCAGGCAGCGTTTGCTCACAAACCCTTTATGTACACGAGTTTGGACAGTAAAACGGCTTTTCTTGGAAATTTCTGTTGTGAAGAGTCTCATTGTTACATATTTACGACTTTTTGGTCCAAATTTGCTATTGGGTTGTTGTCACATATTTACCATTTTATTTTTTGTTCCAAATTTGCTGTTGGGTTGTCACATATTTCCCACTTCATTTTTTGGTCCAAATTTGCTATGGGGTTGTTGTTACAGTTGTTACATATTTACATCTTTATTTTTTGTTTTACATTTGCTATTGGGTTGTTGTTACATATTTACCATTTTATTTTTTGTTCTAAATTTGCTGTGGGGTTATTGTCACATATTTACCACTTCATTTTTTGCTCCAACTTTGCTATCGGGTTGTTGTTACGTATTTACCTTTTCATTTTTTGTACCAAATTTGCTATTGGGTTGTTGTCACATATTTACCACTTCATTTTTTGGTCTAAATTTGTTATTGGGTTGTTGTTACAGTTGTTACATATTTACGTCTTTATTTCTTGTTCCAAATTTGCTATTGGATTGCTGTTACACATTTACCACTTTATTTTTTTGTTCTAAATTTGCTATTGGGTTGTTGTCACATATTTACCACTTCATTTTTTGTTCCAACTTTGCTATTGGGTTGTTGTTACACATTCACCACTTTATTTTTTGTTCCAAGTTTGCTGTTGGGTTGTTGTCACACATTTACCACTTTATTTTTGTTCCAAATTTGCTGTTGGGGGGGGGGGGGGGTGTGTTTTTTGG